>JPFL01000140.1:107222-140468 GCA_000733385.1 Paramecium biaurelia
AGGATAGAGAGAGAAGATTAATCAGTGAACGTACAGCTACTTTAGGATATAGACCAAGCAGAATATAAAACACCAATAAGGTAATAAATATCATCAGTTGCTGTTACTCCTATAAGAAGTGAATGTGAATCTGTTATATCTGGAATGACAAGTATCTAAGCTAAATAAATGAGAATGGCATATTATGAAGATGAAGAAGAATAAGGTGTTGGTAGAAATAAAATACCTAAATTAGAATGATTATTTTAATGAATTCTATGTATAAAAAGATTATTAGTTATAATTGAATTCATATTCAATTTATATACAAACTTATGATTATTTAATTATAAAATATGTACATCATTTTGTAAAATTTTATTAATAAATAATGCAAGATAATCTTGATTAGACTGCTTCCTTTTTTCATAACCCTAAACTCAAAATTCCAAAATTGAAATGCATTTATGAAGTTATTTGTTCTCCTGATCTCGAGATTCCTACTTTTAGTAGAAAAGAGGGCACAAATTAATAAAAATCATTGTTCAAGTAATGTCAAAGGAGAAATAGCCAAACTAACATTCCTTTCAATAATTTATGCAATATCTTTAATTCAATTCCACTAAAAAAGGCAAATTCAGACTCTAAAACTAATCCAAAAGTTCCACCACTTAAGATACAGTAAACTACTATGATTTCTAAAGTTTCAGACTAGAAATCAATAAGTTAGCATTCCACAACTATATTAAGAGGAAGAGGTAGTATTAAAGTACTCCAAAATCCTTTTATCACAGACTCTCGTCATTCTTAAAAATCAACTTGTACATCAGGAAGTCAACCTCCATAACCTAAAGGAAAACCATTTTTATAAAGAAAAGCTTAAATACAAATGGTGAATAGAGTATTCTCTTCAATGTCCTAGCATAGATGAATTTAATTAAATTTATGTCTCAAAACTTTCGTAAATATTCATTTCTTCTCTATAATTCAAATGTACATTATTTATCATATAAACTCAATACTTATTGACTACTTTTTAATAAAAATAAGTCTTATTTAAAAAAGTCTATCTTGATAATTTATGTTATAAAAATAAAAGTTCACTTCTTTTGACAATATAATAATATAAAAATAACTTTAATATCAATACAAAATTCAATAATTTCAAACTTAAAAGAATTTATAGATAAAATTTTAATTTTCGAACTTCCAATATAGTCTTATTATCATCATAAATAATGAAATGTTTATTGAGTATTTGAAGTAATTCCTTACTTTAATCAATTAAATTAGTAGTGTTATGAAAATTAAACTAAAATCAATGAGATGATTATATTTAATAATTTATCTAACGAATTATGGATCATTTTGAGAGAATTCGAAAAATTGGTAAAGGTAATTTTGGGGATGTTCTTTTGGTATCAAGAAAATGTGATGGAAAAGTAAATTGACTCTTTTTAATTACAGCAATTTGCACTAAAAAGAGTAGATTTAAGTATGAGGGAAAGTTTTGTGGTTGACCCTCTTAATGAAGTTAAGGTTCTCAAATCGTTAGACCATATGAACATCATTAAACACTATGATTCGTTTGTCCATAACAATAAACTGTGTATTCTAATGGAATATGCCGAGAATGGTAAAATTTTGAAAAAATAATCTAAGCTGATCTCAGTTTAAAAATAAAGGAAGCTAAATAAAACAAATAATTCATTCAAGAATCTACAGTTCTGTATTTCATTTATGCATTATTATAGATTCTTGCCTGGTTGACCTAATTGGCAGTAGCACTTGATTATCTCCATTCTCAAAAGATACTTCATAGAGACATTAAAGTGTAAAACATTTTCCTTTGTAATGATGGAATAGTAAGATAAATATCAAAAAAATATTAGGTGAAATTGGGTGATTTTGGTATCTCTAGAACTTTGGAAAACACATCTGAATTAGCATAAACTTCAATAGGTATTAATTGAAAGATAACTAATAACTTAGGAACTCCATTTTATCTTTCACCTGAATTATGTCAGAACCAATAATATAATCATAAGATTGATATTTGGATGTTAGGATGTGCCATTTATGAATTATGTACATTATAAAAACCATTTACTGCTGAATCAATCAATGTAATTTAATTTAATATTTAATATAAAGGCTTTGGCTACTAAAATTATTAATGAGTAACATACAAAAATCTCTGATCACTATTCTGAATTTTTATCAAATCTTATTGATGAAATGTTATAAAAATAACCAGAAAAAAGACCAGAAATTTCAAAAATTCTATCATTCCCCTAAATTCAAATAGAAATATAAAAACAATCTAAAATTTATCAATCTAATAAAATTCAACATTAGAATAATGGATTCTCATCCAGTAAAAAAAGTAACAGAATGCAACAGAATTCTATACATTTTTTAGTTGAAAAATCAAAATAATAATAAGGTTCATCACCTATATCCTCTAGAAGAAGTTAGTCTAAACTTAACACACCATATTAAGGCTATAAAACAGATATTATAGATTAAAATAGTCCAAATTTTAAATTAAATGGAAAAGTATTAGCATCAAATTTACATACTCTTCCAGATTATATAGATGATTAATAAAAGGCCTAAACTCCTATTTCTACATAAAGAACAGAATCTAATGAAGTTAATTCAAAACATCTAAAGTATTAAAAATCTATTTCTATTAATACTTAAATTGATGATAATAATAATAAACGAAATTAAGAAGTTGAAAGTTAACCTACTCTATTAAAAAATTAAAAATCCTTCACATTTGTTGATTTATTTTTTAATCCAAATACTCCTACATCTCCTAATAGATCATTATTATTGACTGATTTTCTAAAAAGAAAATTAGGAAATGAAAAATTTTATTAAATGAAAATAGTATTCTATTTAATAATCCTTTTTAGTTATTAGAGTAAAATAATGATCCAATTAAGTTATTAGATTAAGAAAAAGGATTGGTTTAAGATATTATAGGAGAATAAAACATGGATTGTGTGAGAGTAAAATTTAAATCAATCATTAGATTTTTAAACTATTAATCAGTTGTTCTATAACTCCTTAAGCAAGTCATGGAAGAGCTAAAAGTGCTTAAGTATTCACTCAAGAAAAGCAAGAAACATTAATAGATATCATCAAAGAGTCTGACTTTTAACCTTCAAATTCCATAGGCTCAAATCCAGGATTAGAAATTTCATTCAAAAATCTCTAACATTTTACTGAGGACTAATAATCAGAACAATATTAATTAAAGGAATGAGTTTATTAAACAACTAAAATTTCTTTTATTTTTATTAAAATTCTTCTTATATCCATTTTAAAGTTAAATAATATCAATTTAAATATTAAAGCTAAATCATTACCAATTGATTATTTCATTTTCCAGTTGAAAAAACAATTCTTTTAAATAAAATTTTAATCGGAAATTTTTATCATATTAATATTAAGATTAACTCTTATATTTTGAATTTGAATTGTTGAAAACTAAAGATTCCCATTATCAAATATAGTAAAGATTAAAAAAAATATTAAATTAATTTGTAGATCTATATTATATTAGTTCTCCTAACTAATTTATATTATTAAATAAGGAATAATTCCATGAATTTTAACAAGAATGTAAATGAATAAATGAATTATAATATTTAATCAATAAATAAGTTGTTATAATTTATTTCAAAAAATACAAATTAATTTATATTACGTAATCAAATTGTTATCCTACTTATCAATATCTATCCATGTAATAAAAGAGATAAAAAAGGTATGTCTAAATATAATATTTAGATTATCAAGAAACCCTTAAAGAATTCCTTAAACAACCAACACTACTCTTATCAGTAATACAACTCATATCTCACCATATAAGATTTCTAAGAAGAGAAGCACTTCGGTGACAATCCCAACTTATTCATATAGTATTGGGAGAAGAGAATAAGTTGAGAAACGTTAGGTTTCTAAAATATAGTAATTAACAAATAATGAAAAAAATAATTTTGTAAGGAAAGATTTAAAGTTAAAGATAATTCAAAGAAGATAGGAAAAGGGATTGGGTCTCTTAAACAAAATTCCTAAAAAATATATTTAATTGCTCCTTCAAAGTATGGCTTTACTCTTAATCTATCGGATAAAAAGCTTAAAAGCTTTCTCTAATCAAGTTGAACATCCCAAAAGAAGGTTAATGTTCATTAAATTGCAGACTAAATATAAAGTAGAAAAATTAATTACACCAGTAGTATAAATAAAATGAATAAGTGAATAGGAAAAAGGATACAAAAAATAAATTGCATAATTAACGAGATATTTTGAAAGGTATCAGTATATTAAATTATAGAAAGTAAATCATAATAAAGATGTAAAAAAAGGAGTATAACTTCAATAACTAAAAAAAATAGCTTACTTAAAGAAATTCAAGTTCCAAGACAAAAAATGAGATTACAACTTAACTCACTGGTTACAAAGGAGAATTATTAGATAAATATAAATAATTATAAGTTCGATATTCAAAAATATATTAAGCATTTTTTGATGAGAGTATTTGTGTACAATATTTAACAGATGCAGATCAAAATTTATTAACTTCTCAAACAACATAGAATAAAGAGTAATAGGTTTTAATTGAATAATTTATATTAAATAGAGATGAAATAAATTATCTAAAAGAGTTTGGCATTCTAGAAAATGAATTTAATAGAATAACTTATGCAGCAACTAAAATTTAAAAGGTTTGGAGAGGATTTATTACAAGAAAAATAATCTTGGATTAGTAATTCGAATAATACTATTATAAATAACCAGAAGTTTTTAATGAAGAAACTTTCAGGAGTCTATTTCGTTTAGAAAAAGATAGTTAATCTATTTAATAAGGCAGGGAATAAACTTTAAATCAACTTACTTATTAAACTGATCTTAATTTTATTTTAGATTTGGAATCTGAAAAGAAGGACGAATATGAACAAAAAAGTAGTCCTAATATGTCTGATAAGTTTGTTAAGTATTAAAAAATGAAATGGCAAGAACTTCTCAATTATATTTCTAAGTTAGAAAAATAGGCCTAAGAAAAAACTATTGATGAGGTACTTAAGGATTTGAAACTATTCGCTTAGTAATGTTCTTAAGATTGTTCTATAAGTAGGTTTTAAATTAAGAAATTAGAGATATAAGTCCCTTAATTTTCATAAGAATCTATGGTAATGAATGAAATTCGATAAGCTATATGTTCTGAAAAATTAATTAGATAAATCCTTACTACTTCAAATAAAATAGAGAATGAATCAATTTTTGAAGTATAATCATTTAATTAATTTGCCTTGAAAAAAATTGATAAAGATCTAAATAGATCTTAAATAGATGAGGTAATAAAAAGGAGGTAATTAATCTTGTAAGAACAATAGAAATCATAATATTAGGTTTTGACTAAATAATTTGAATAAAAATACATATCTCCTAAGACTTTTCAAGAAAGATATCAAACTTTAGAAAAATGGGTTAATAAATAATATGAAGATATTGAAAATAATAAAATTGGCATTGAAAAGGGATGGTAAGGATTTTATAATACTTTTATATAAACTGAAAAAGAACTTAAGTTTTTAAAGTAATAAAAGTATTCATAATATTCACAATTTTCAAATTCTCAACAGTTTATTAATTATTCAAAATCTGCTTTTTCAGATTCAGATTACAAAAAATCTTTATAGGAATTATCAAATTAAAATGAAACTGCTTTAATTAATAATTAAACTGAAGAATTTGAGAATAATCATTTAAAAACTCATACTTCAATATCTTAATCTCCAGATGAAAACGTTAAATTCCAACATTTTGACAATAATCATGAGACAATTGATTGGGATGATAAATACTTATTGTAAAGTTAACAAATTATACCAAATCATTAAACTAAAGACTCTAAAATAAACTATACAGTAAAGAATGTTATACAAATAGGTTTAGAATAGGCTGAGATGGATTATTAACATTAAGAAGTAATAATTATTTAATAAAAAAAAGGTTTAAAATGAGGAATTATTAGTTGGTTGAATTATGATGAATTCAAATTTTATGTACTTATAGATATCTCTAATTTGGTTTTTAATGAATTGATAGAGGAATTTAAATAAGAATAAAAATAAAGATTAATTTGAAAAACTTATCATTATATAATTTTAATCTATTTAATATAGAGGATTAAGATCAAATTTCATTGCTATATTTGTTTTTTATTAATTTTTCAATGTATAATTATTAATTAGGATTAATATTTTAACTTCATTAATTAGAAAAAAAGGATTTAATTGAATGAAAACTAAGAAGATATATATTAATAAAAAAATATACATTTGATAAATTATAAAGAGTTTGGACAATAGGTACAGGAGCTTCTTTTATGAAATCTAAGAAAGTGTTGATATTTCTTATTAATTATTTATTACTTTAAATATAGAGAAATAACAATAATTAATAAGATGGGCTTTAGAGGATTTAATTTCAATAATTAGTTTTATTTAATAATATTTCTTTTTGAATTCAAATACTCATAAATGAATACTATAATGGATAAAGTTTATAAAGTTATGAAAATTAATATAATTATAATAAATGGACGAATCTCTTAAGCAATATCTGCCTAAAGATTATAATAGAAGAGCCTATTATACTCCTTATGATGTTTCAGTGCATAATACAGCCAATGATTTATGGGTGAGCTTTTTTGGAAAGGTTTGGGATCTTACATAACTTGTCTAAGAAAATATTTCATCGAAACTATGTGAACCATTAATAAAAATAGCTGGAAGTGATATATCATATTGGTTTGATAAATAAACTGGAGAACCCAGAAAGTAACGATTTTTATGATTATTTTGAATAGATAAGTAGATATCAATACAGGGTTGATTACTTATTATTGTCCATAGGGCAGATATTTACACATTCCATCATCAGACCCATGTGGAGATGATGAGCTTGGAAACCATTCAAAACCGTAATATAATTATAATTGATTATTTTAAGATGGTGGAACAATGAATAACAATATTGTATTGGTAATTTAAGTCACAAAACAAGGAAGATTAAAATTATTAATATGCTTACAGATCATGAAGACATTATTGAAGTATTTTTTAATATTAATTTAAACTTAAGGTACCCTCTGAAGAAACTATAAATGAAATTCTTGATAGATATAAAAAAATAAATGCACATGCTGCCAGTTACACTTGGAAGAGATTGGGAAAACCTTTGGATATGGAATTAACTTTAAGTGCTAATGGAATACCTGATGAAACTGATGAATTTGAACAGTTAGGAGTCCCTGAAAGCTAATGGTATATACCAGCAATTCATCTTTATTTTAATGATGATTTAACAGTGGCGTGATATGAATCAATATTATATATTATTATATATGATTAAGCGTAATCTTAAATGGAGAATTAATTCATAAAGAGAAAATAGTACAGCCAAACCAAAATCAATTAGTATTGAATCTTCTCCTAGACATCCAATATATTTAATTCGAAGAGAAGCCAAACCTAAAAATTCATAATTAAAAAGTCTCTAGTCAACTTACACAAAATATGTCTTTCATTCTAATCAGATTAGTCCGGTTAGTTCTCCAAACACATCAAAAATAATTAAATTAGAAGAATAGCAAATCAATTTCCCTACAAACAATTGTAATTAAGAAAGAAAACATTCAATAAGTACTCTTTCAACAGAAAATCGTAGTTTTAAACCTAAAATCTCTGCTAATATTAGGCATATTTAAACAGAATCTATTAAACTAATAACTGAGTAGTTCACAGAATAAAATGTTGATATTATAATTGATAATGAAGAAAAATAATAGTAAATAGATATTGAATGTTCAAATATTGATATGTAACAAAAAAAAATTTCATTTAATTACTTATTTAATGATCAGAAAAAAAGAGAATTTAGATAAAAAATGCAATTGTTTTAATCTAAAGATCAAAAGAAATCTAGTTCATTAACAGATTAGGTAATGAAGTTAATCAAAACTATAAAATAACCATCATATCGTTATGAGGCTCATTAAAGATCATCTCGAATTTGGTTGGAAAATGCATGCTTTGAGCCAGTAAAATTAAAAGAAAACTACACATATTCTTAAAGTTAATTTAAGTTTTATTTTAGTTAATATTTTGATAAGCATTTAAAATTCTATAGGATACTTGAAATTAATAATGAACTTTTATAATTAATGAATAAAAATTAATAAACTACTAAAGATATTTAAGAATTACGTAAAGCTGTTTTTCTAGACAAAATATATAGCAATACTAATCTTGAATTTTATAAAACTGAAACTTTATTTAGATTTCAAAATGAAATTAAAACATATGGAATGTATATATTATATTTGATATTAGTTAGGATAGATTTTTTAAATGAAAATTCTCAATTAAGTATTTCAGTTGATCACAATACTTCTGAATTATATGAGAAAAAGATTAAATAATAATTATTAGATGAAGAAGATGATGATTCAGAACCATTTAAATAAGCAAAAATACATGCTTTATCAAATTTAATTCCAATTTAACCAGAATAAAATAAAAACCTAAATATTTATTAATTTTAACTTACATCTATAGTTTCAGAATTAGATAAAAATTCGAAAAATGCATTATTATCAGTCGATTACACAAATATAGATTAATAAATATATAAAGATAATATCAATCAGATTGTACCAACTTTTTAAGAAGAATTTTCAAATCCAATATTTTATAAAGTATATTCCTAACATTATAATCATATTTATAAAGATATCTTAAATGGTAATTTTTGTAATTTAAATCCTATTGATGATCTAGAATTCGAAGCTCCTGATCTTTTAGCAATTGAAAAAGGTAATATTTAATTAGAAGGTGGGATAGATAAGAAAAAGATGCTCAATTCTTTAAGATAAAGGAAAAATTGGCATAGTGGAGTTTTATAAAAATAAACTTAACCAATTGATGGTACTTCTTCTCATAGAGCCACTATCTAAATATTTTCTAATAAATAAAGTTCAGAAAGTGTACCAGGATCACCTTAACTTCCACAAATAAATATTTTATAGTAATCTTCTAATGAATAAACCATAAATAAAAGTATTAGAAAATCCATTCATGGAAGGAATGCCTTATCACCTAAATCTCCAGGTAATCCAGATAAAACATTTTAATAAGTAGATCTTCTATTTATAAATTAAAATGATACATCTTAAGATTCAGTAGGTGAAATTAAAAAAATAACTATGTCAAAATCTCAATAACATCTTCCAAAATTAATGTTAGAGTCTAATTTAATTTAATAAAAAATCTGGAAAAAGGAAGATTCAATTCGAAATTTCAATGATTTTAAAATGGTATCATCTATTAAATCAGATGCTATTTAATATGATTCAATGTCAGAATCAGTTAACTCAAATAAACAATAAATAACTTTATAAAATGTATGGTATTATCTAATTATAAGAAAGGTGCAAATCCTTAAAATATTAAATTGGAAACAATGTTGTTATATGATAAGATGATGAAAAAAAATAGATCTAAAAAAAAGATTGCTATAATTATGATTGAACATGGATTATTAAATTAATTTGAAGAGTTCATGGATGTTCATAGAAACTTCAATTTAAATGGACTTACCTAAGATGGAACTCCTTTAATTTCTCTAGCAGCTGCTAATGGACATGAAGGTATTGTTAGACACATGCTGAAATTCAATGTTAATTTAAATTTAATAGATGTAAGATAAATGTTATAATTTCATAGAGAAATGGAAATACACCTCTTTACTATGCTATGATTCATGACAATTACGAAATAGCTGATCTTCTCTTACAAAATGGTGCAAATCCTTATATAAAAAATTAAGGAAGATGAGGTGTTTTAGATTTGATTAATATATATATATACTATTATTTTATTTTATAAAAAGTTTAAATAAAAAAATACAAATAGCATTAATCAGCAATAAGGACAATACTTTTTTGTGAGAGGTTTAAGTTATCGTCCATATTTTCTAGACTTTTAAGAATTGGTAATCCAAAAAAAATTACACAATGGATTTAGACAATTCTGAATCTGCACTTAATATATAATACATTTTAGTTATTATTCATACAATTAATTAACTAATTGTTCTATACCTCTTATTTTTAATTCTCTTACAAATTCTGGACATAATTTCATCCCACAAGAACAAGAAAAATGAGGTTGAATATCTTAAAGTTATTCTTTAAAAAGATCTAGAATACATTTTTCATGAAACATATGCTGACCAGTATCACACTGAATTATTATTTTATTCTGAAAATTGAATTTTCGACATCTTAAACAATCTTAATCCTTATTATAACTCTTGCTCACACTTCTTTCAAATTTCAACCCCTAAGGACTTTGATCAAGTGTTTTTATACGACGATTACAACTTTTTTTAGGTGATAATGAATTTTTATTTATATTTGCAAATGCTCTAATCTAGAAATCCAATTCTTTCATTAGTTTATTTTGTACATATATAGGCACAACATTTTTGTGAATAAGAACATCTTTAATTAGTTACATTTTCTCATATCTCCAATTAGAATGAAAATTCATTTCAATTAATAAAAATTAAATAATACATTATTTAGAATTATAGCATTTTAAATAGGTTAAATTTACAAGTTTATGATTTTATCTAAATTAAACATCTTGAAATTAGATTTATAAGATTTCTTTAGAAACCCAATGTGTTATTAGACATTTTGTTTATAACAATTTATAATAATAATTATATTTAATTATCATTATTTAATTTCTCCACAATCAACTATAACAATACTAACTTTTGGTTTATCTTATTCTGTTTCTATTTTCTCAATTACATCAAGCAATTCAATTCCTTTTGTTATTTTACCAAATACCACATGTTTACCTATAATATAAATTTATTAATATACCATCAAGCCAAGGTGTCTCTTTAAAAAGAATGAAAAATTAACTTCCATTTGTATTTGGACCAGCATTAGCCATACTCAAATATCCTCTACCAGTATGCTTTAAATTAAAGTTCTCATCTGCAAATTTCTCTCCATAAATACTTTCACCACCAGTACCATCTTTAATATAATAAATTTATATACTTCCTTAAGTGAAATCTCCTCCTTAAAGCATAAAATCTTTAATCAATCTATGAAATTCACAACCCTTATAATGTAAAGGCTTTCCTGCTTTACCAATACCTTTCTCACCTGTACAAAGAGCTCTAAAATTCTCTACTGTTTTAGGACAAGATTTATTGAATAATGCAAATTCCAATCTTTTTGGTTCATCATCTCCAATTTTAATATCAAAATATGTAGTTATATTACTAGGATCACTTTCTTATAAAGACACAGGAGTTGCCTCTTCTTCATAGTATGATTATTAAAATAATTTTCCATAAATATCTTTCTCTTTTTTTTTGGCTAAATTTATCTTGTTTTGCACTTCATGCATCTCCTCAATAACAGCTTAATTATGTGGATCAATAGCATAAGCTGCCTTTAAATCATTCTTTGCCTCTGTATAATCACCCAAAGAACTATGAGCAATGGCTCTTCTATAATATGCCTTAACTAATTAAGCATTGTTTGGTTTATCTTAGATAACCTTTGATGCATGATCTAAAGATTCCTTGTAGTCTTTTGTATAATAATAACAAAGACTAAGATTTAAATGAGAAGCCAATTTTTGTTCATGAGCAAATTCTGTTTCAGCTTCGAAATAGCTCACAGCCTCAAGATATTATTTAATGGCTTCAGGATAATTCTTTGCCTTAAAAGCAATTGTTCCTAAATCTTTAAATTACTTTGCTTCATTAGTTTTTTCTTCATCACTCATTTCCCTAATAATATTTAAATATTTATACCATTTTTCCTTCTTTTTCTCTTTGAAATCCACTAATTAGACATCAAAAATAAGAGTAGCCCCACCTGGTATTTTTGGAGGACTTCCTTACTATCCATATCCATAATCAGATTTAATTTTTAATTGCGCCTTTTCACCTTTCTTCATTGATGCAACACCAACATCCCATCCTTTAATGACCTCGCCCTCGCCTAAAGTAAAACTAAAAGGATCTTTTCCTTCATTTGAATCAAATACTGTTCCATCCTCTAATTTTCCAGTATAGAACATCTATGATTTATAAATTTTAGATACTTCGCATGTATTTCCTTTTTAAGGTAAATCTCCTTGACCTTCTTCAAGAATTAACTTTTAAATTCCACCGTCTTCATTTAAACTTGTGTATTCTGCCATGTCTATTAGAAATTTCTAGAAAAAATAAAATAATTATATATATATATCTATACACATAATTCTACAATTTAATTTGTTCATGAATAAATTCTCTTTAATTAATTATTTTTATATGTTCATATCTATTAGGATTCAATTGAAAAAGAATTACTAAATTAAGCTCACATAATTTAGTTGAAAATTAATCAAGATCTTTTTTAGCATATTCTAACTTACATATTTATAGAATCTTTATTCACTTGAAAAATATATCATTGTCATGGTGAATAGAATAATATTCAATACAATTTTTTATATATTCCTTATTTCATTTTATTAATTTATTTTGGATAAATTATTTCTGTATTCCTAAATTCTTTGTCATTAGATAATAATACCTAACTATGTTTCTCATTGTTTATTAATAATTTTGATCAGAGATTCATTTTATCAACAAAATTAAATTCCAATTAATTTTTAGTTGATTTTATATATTTCTTTATAAAATTTTGAATCTATTATAAATGCTTTTTGTAATTTTAGACAATTTTTTATACTTATATTATTCTAAAGTTTTTATGTATGATTAAATTTCTATACTATTACATACTTATTTGGTTGGCCAATTCAAAAATAGCAATAATATAAATTATATAAAAACAATTAAATCATGAGCAAACCTGGAATTGGACTGAACTAACTTCATATAGTTTTTATATAGAAATCGTACGGTGATAGTGATGAAGGAAATTCAACAAGAGAATATTCTGAGAAGACTATTATAGAAAAAAATGTGCGATTTGCTGATGACATTTTGATTTGTTTTTTTCATCAATAGGATAAGGTAACACAAATTAATGAAGGAAAGAAAAAAACTATCAAAGAATTTTTAAAATGAAAGATCTTCACACAATGACTTTATTATTTTCTCTATATTCTATTCTCATATTAGTCATTAACTATCTTTATTGAAAAAACAATGAAATTTAATATTTTAAACTTAAATATATCACATTAACAAAACCTTTCTTCTCTGATCATCAGTCATCTGATTCCATTCATAAACATTGACATGAATTTCCTTTAATTTATATTTTTTAACAAACACCTTCAAGAATCTATTTATTAAAATAATGAAAACCAGTGTTATGTTTCTTAATAAAGAAAATTATATACTAGAGAATAAGTTACATATAATGAATTATCTACCAAGATAATTTGATTTCTCATTTAAATATAGAAATCAACATACTGATTGCCAAGTAAATAATTTACTTTATATTAAATCTAAGATTTGTCAAGAAATTGCATTAAATTTTTGAATCACTAAGTTAATTTTTAATTTGGAATAAATTTTGAATTAACTAGTTTTTTTTCCATTTTCAATAATGTATTTTCCAAACTATTATTTTTTAATTTAATTCTGTAAAAATAAATATAATTACATAAAATCTAAATATAAACTAAACTCTAATAGATTGTAGATATCCATAAATTGGCTAAAAATAACTGGCATCGTAAAGTTAAAAGGGAAATTGGGAAATTTTTACACTCTAATAAACATTGTTATTTTACATACTCATGTATAAGATTTGTAATCCATTTTCATATCTATAATAGTAATTCTTGATTAATGATTTCTTAAAGTATTAAAACTAATTAAAACACTCCACAAAGTGTATACAAATAACAAAAATTTTTTATTCATTTTATAACTTATCTAAAATATTAAAAATTAATGATTCAATAAAATATCCTATCTTGGTAAAAGACTTAAGAATCTCTACCAAGTCAAAACTTTTATAATATTATAGTTTTCTTGATATTTATCTACTCAATGAATCAAATGATGATTTAAAATTTCATGATTACTTTGAAAACATTTTTTTAAATAATTTATCATAAATTAATATTTTGAATCCAACTATCAAATTGTCTTTGAATTACCTTCAAACCTGGTCTCATGTTATTCATAGTTAATAAATGATCTAAATTATTGAAAAAGATTTCTATAAAATCTTTTAATGATGATCTTTTGTTTTATTTAGATCAAATTTTATAATATCTTATATTAATTAATCTTTATATGTTTTAATGAAACTTCATCTGGTTTCTGATTTAATTTTTCATTTAAAACAATAAAACAATAAAACTTTGTTTTTATTAAAATTGACTCAACTGCAACTGCTAAATTTAAGAAAGTATTGATAGTATTTATACTCTGGAATTAATGAATATTAGCCTTACAGATAATAGTTGCCACTTATAACTACTCTAAATCATTCAACCTGTTTATTTATTTGCAAAGTCTTTAACAAATATTGTTAATTAAATTTGTTCTTAATTCTAATTAAATCATTTATTGGTTAAATTTAATAGGCATGCCTATATTAATTACAACAACAAGTTTTGTTAATAATGCAACCTCTGTTATATTTTCAAATTTAATTTTTATTTTAATAGTATTTAGAGAATTTCAATTGATAGTTAATTTTTTCTTTTCTATATTTTTAGAAAGATGTATAGTTTTTCAAATTCTAATCAAAATGTCTTTTTATTTAAATACTATAGGGTTTATTTTACAATTTAACAAATAGTTAAATAATAGTTACACTTTATTCGGTATTCAATTTATCAAAATTAGGAAATGAATTTACAGAATGTTAATACACCTTAAATTTACTAAGTTAAGAGTCAGAATCTCCATCAAAGAAATAATCTTATTCTTCAGAAGCTGATTTTATTGAAAGCATGTTATACTCCTTTTAAATAATCTTAATGTAGCAATGATGTGAATAATAATTTAAGCATAAATAAAATTATTAATAATAAATTGTACGAAAGGCGATTGCTACTATCATATCAATCAATGGATACTTTACATTTATTACAAATGTGATTAAGCTTGTCTAATTGCATCGCTTTTATATGAAATATTCTATAAAGATGTTTAATCATCAAGATTTGTTTAATTATTCTAAAATCTAGAAGAATGATTTAATCTAATTCAATAGTATAAAGATTCTTGCAAAATCAATGATATGGATATAGTAATCTAAATGATATTTTGTGATTTTAGAAAACTTGTGAATAATCTTTTTAAATAGAAAATAAGCAACAACATTATGAATCTATCGATCAACAAAAGTGTTAGTTTTCAGAGAATCTATAAAAACTAATATTTTCTTCTAAATATCTAGTAAATCTTAGATATATCTAATGAATAATATATTATTTTCATCTTAAAAAAAGCTCTCTTAATTATATGATTAAGATCATCAAGATCTCTTAAAATAATTTTCATTTTATTCTTTCAAACAGGGGCTCATTATTCTTTTTGCATATTGAATCAATTAACAGATCTTATGATGGCTACTTCGATTTTAATATTACTTATTTTTTCTAGAAAGGAGAAATAAGAAATATAAATATTTAGAATTTGAGTTGAATATATATCAGCAGTTGAGTATACAAAATAGTAATAATGATGTTCTTTATAGAGAACAAAAACATTGTGATTATTATATTAAATAATAATATAATATTTGTAATATGATAAAAAACCCTAATCCTTTGAATGTGAATGAGCCAAAATTAGGAATTCAAATTACTTAACGTAAGATGCTAGCGGAAGTAGTGAATAACAAGACTGTAGAGAATGCTAAGATAACTGATATTTGTTTTAACAACCAGAAATATAAAACTCAGTTAGCAAGCATAGATATTTCTGGAGTCTTAAAAATTTGGGATGTTGCATAAAATAGATTGATTTAATAATTTCATGCTTCCAACATGTGGCTTACAACAGTAGATGTAGAAAAGTAAGAAGGGAAAAAGGTAGCCTGTGGAACGTTAGACGGGAAAGTCTTAGTTTATGAGTAAATATTCTAAAGTAATAAAAAGAATAAATCAAAGTAATAAAAAAGGCAAGAGTTTCAGCAAAGATAAGCCTAATATTGAATTATTTGGACACTCAGGTTCAATTTAATGTGTATAGTTTCTTAGTCCATAATATATAATTGTATAGAATAATAATTTATGTAGGCAGGATCAACAGACTCATTGGTATCCTTGTGGGATTTGGAGAACCCTTAAAGATATTTAACTATCCATCAATAGCATACTGGAGATGTTTTATCCTTACATGCCTATGAAAATGATAGCAATATCTTTATTTCAGGTTCTAGCGATTTGACATGTAAAATCTGGGATATTAGAGTGAAAAAACCTGTATAGGCTGAATACAAAGGTAAATCATAGATATCATCATAGGTCATGAATCAGCAGTCAATACAGTGAAGTTCATTTAAATGCCTTAACCAACTACATTTGTAACTGGGAGTGATGATGCATCTATCAACTTGTGGGATTTGAGAATGAAAGATCCAATAGTATCATTTCAAGATAGTTGTTACTATGATTCAATTTATTCAATTGCCATTTCATTAAGTGGAAGATACATATTCGCAGCAAGTGAAAATTCAACATTGAAGGTTTTTGATGTTTTGGGAGATACTGATATTTACACTAATTTGGATGTTGGACTTTAATAAAATGATGGGTTAATCAAATCTATTGATATTTCAGCAGATGGATATGCTTTGGGGATGGCATTAGGAACTAAAAGTAATCATAAGGACTTATTAGTGATTATGTGATTATATCAAATATATCAATTAGTTATAATATAATTATTATAAGATAAACAATCATTAATATGTTTATTATATTTTACTTAACGGTAGTGACTTTTGCATTAGTGTATGCTTTAATCTTTATTATTTAGAGAGACAATTAAATTTGGGTATGATGCTTAAAAGATTATGTGTCCATTGGGAATTGCAGATTGTTTGCCTACTCAATTTATTCCCTGTGAATTTGGTTACTTTCTATATGTTGATGCTTTGAATAAAAATAACTGTTTACCATGGTATAAAGAGTTATTTAATTAGTCCTTATTTCTAAAATTAAGACAACTTGAATATATTATGTGGAGATTGTTTGGAGGATCCTTATAATTGGTAATAGTCTAGAGCTTGTACATATAACTACAGAATTCAAACAGGTGAGCCAGGGGAAGTGTATTTAAGAGAAAATGCATAGAAGACCATATATTATATATAAGAGAAGCCAACAACTGGAGTAAATCCAAAAAGGCCTGTATACTTCAAATATGAGCTTTCAATTTGTGAAGGATGTAGTGTCTTCTGTTTTTTGAGTATAAATTAAAATAATGGTGATGAAGTGGATGAAAATAATGGTGATGAAGTGGATGAAAATAATAATGGAAATAATGATGAGAATATAGATGAAAATAATGATGAAGGGGCATCATGTTTAGATAATAACTAATAAGATAATATATTTAATGGGATCTTATGTTTAGATCATTATTATTACATAGAGTTTGAATGTAGAGAATGTCAACCTAATTGTAAGACTTGCAATCCTTAATCATGTTAGGTTTGTAATGATGGATATTATTTGAATAGTTAATCATCTTGTACAATATGTTAACCTGATTGCATGAGATGTGAATATTCTGATTCAGTGTTGTTATGTCTTTAATGTTCAAGATCAGGAGCAGAATATTTGGTTGAAAGTACTGATTTTAGGAATTGTATTACTTGTGAATATTAATGTGCAAGATGCGAATATATATCATATGATTATTATAAAGACTATAATTACTTGGAATATGGAACAAGAGATCAATATTTTGATCCTTATTTAAATTATTTATTGAGATGTAGACAATGTGTTTCATCCTCTCAATTTATCTCTTATGATGGAGAAACTTGTGAAGATTGTTAAATTAAAAATTGTTAAACATGCTATTATGAATTAGATGATGTTCATACAACTTTAGAGTATGATTTCATCCCCAAAATGTCACCTAAATCACAAATTTTATGTCATATATGTAATACAGGATTTTATAGAAAGGAGGATAAAACACAATGTATAGTTATTCCAAATCCTCCTCCTTCTACTTGCAAGTCTTTTAATAAAGCTCCAGATGGTTCAGGAGCTCTTGATAATAAATGCACAATTTGTGATAATAATATTTTAGATTTATAAATACCAGATAATCCTTTATGTATAAGTAAATTATGTACAAAACTTATAAAGAATTGTGAAAAATGCTTTATCCAAAAAAGACCAGAGAAAGAAGATTCTACTATTTCTTTTTGTACTTAATGTATATTTGGCTATTATCCTGATATATTTTCAGGTAAATGTTTAAGTTGTCCAGTTAATTGTAAGACATGTTGGTAATACACACCAAGTTATAATTTTACATCCTATTTATAAACTTATAAAATTATATCATAAGATGATTTTACTTTATTCTCACTTGAATCATTATAAGATGCTAAATGTACTTAATGTTAAGAAGGATTCTCCTTATATGGTAATTAATGTATGGGATGTACCAGTAATTGTAAGAATTGTTATTAAGATAATGATAAAGCATATTGTTATTATTGTGGTAATGAAGTATAATAATCTATCCTTGCTGATATGAGTGAATGTTAAGAATGTCCAGCTTATTGTGCAGCTTGTAGAGATAGAATAGATACTGATCCAATTGTAAATAGATACTTTAATCCAGTGAGTGATATACTCTATAAATATAGTAGAATGTGTTATAAGCTAATTAAAACAGCGGAAGCTGATTGTGTATTTCTTGATAATAAAATTGGTTTACCTGTTAAATGTGTGGATGGATGTTCACTCACCATGTAATATAAATGTTTCAATAAAGATGAAGTATCTCTAACATTTGATTGTGATGCAGACTTAGGAAAATATAATTCTGCCAAAAGTAAGGTTTCAATAATAACCTTCTAAGATATTGATTCTTTTAAAGGATATTAAAATTACAATGATAATACAATTAAAGAATTAACTATTAATTTAAAATTAGTTGGTGACGAATGTCAATTCAAAAAAGAATCCTAATTTTAGTTTTCTTTTCGTTAAAATGTATATTCCTTACAGAAAGTTATATTAAATATAAATCCGGATTCAGAGACATAATAAAAATGGGTTGTTGCTGGATTGATATCATTTAAAGGTGTATCCTAAGTAAATATAAATAATATTTAAATTGAATACTACAAAGAAGGAAAAAATGCTCCTAAAGAATTTGGATTGTATTTAAAAAGTTCAGATGAAGCCTAATTCATTCTTAACAATATTGAATTTGTGAAAGAAAAATATAAAAGTCAAAAACTTCTTATTATTGTTGAAAATCCTGTCAATTTCACTATGTCTAATGTTAAAATCAGTAATATTGAAACTAAAGATTAAGTTGTCTACTTCAATTATAGTTTAAGTTCACTAAGTTATTAAGATATTAAATTGAATAATGTAGAATTAATTGATTGTAACTACAACTTTTCAAGTATAATTACATTTTCTAATATTGCTTAATCCTTATTTTTAAAAGTAAGTAATCTAAAAATCACTTAAGGTAATTTTATAAGTTCATCAATAATAAGATCGAACTTTCAAATAAATAGTTTATATTACCAAATTGATAAATTAACTTTAATGTTCAATTACTTTTCCAATTCTACCCTATTTTAATTGACTAATCTATAAACATCATAGTAATTTTCTAATGTAGATATCCTCTATAATCGTTTTGTTAATAGTAAAGTATTTTTAATGAATTCATTCCAATTTTCTTAATTTTATTTTGATAGCAACATACTCCAAAATAATTCAATAATATTTTAAACTGTTAAAGAACTAAAATTAAATGATTAATTGTAGAGTTCATTATTGGAATATAAATTCGATAAAATCAAGATTGTCAATACAAATTGTTATTCAATAAATTGTTTAATGATCATGAGTACTCCAATAAATACATATTCTATAATCACTATGATGACAATTAGTAATTTATAAATTTCTAATATTGGTATATCTGATATTAGTATATAAAATACTTTTCTTACAACATCAGCATTAATAAATTGGAATACATTTTCAGATATAAAATTATCAAATATTTAATTTGATAATTTGTAAGGATTAACAATATTTTACATTTCAACAATTAAGTCATTAACAATTACTACATTAAAATATGATTGGAGTTAATCTAATTATTATTAATAAAAAGTATTACCATTAAATAATCTAATACCAACAACAACAGATTGTTCAGATCGTAAAGTTGCAGCTTTTGCATTTTCTTATATTTTATTTTTTATTTATTAATTTTCAAGTTTTGTAAACATTTCAGATGTTTTAATTTAAAGGTAATTATTAATAGATGCATCAATATTTTACATTTAATCATATGATGTAGCTTATCAAAATACTACAAATGGTAACAATGTAGAAAGCATTATCTTATCAGGATTTTAAATATTGAATAATTCATTAGTGTCTAATAAAAAAGGTTTGTTTTCTGGTTGCATAAATATCTAATCAAATTAAATTTAAATGATTACAATAGATAATTCAAATTTTTAAAGTAATCATCTTTAATAGATCATATCTAAATAAACCATAGTAATTGTTACACTATTTCAAATATCATCTCCAAGATCAACTATTAAATTAACAAACTTTTTATCTGAATACAATAGAGCTATAAAAAGTGATTATGGTTTAATTAAAATTGATTGTTAAAAAATAACTATTAATAATGCAACATTTAGATACACAAATATTATTGATAGATTATGGGTTAAAAGAATTGAACCTAATTAAATAACTACAGATGATGACATAAAATCATTCTTTGAAATAAATTCATATGGAACAATAATGGACTTAACAACTATTATAGGTACTATTTCTCATATTTCCATTTATTATACATATGGAATATAAGCAGGTATAAAATTAACAACAATTGGAACATCAAATATTTAAATTAAGAATTCTGATTTAGAAAATATCTTTAGTAGTTTAGAATTGAAACATTCATCTATAGGAGGGAGTTTCTTTATTGATTCAACTTTATCAAATTTAAATTGCATAATTTCTAATTTAAGTATAGTAACTAGTAGAGTCAGATAAACAGGTGGTTGTATTTATGTGTTAGCATCTAATAAAAATTAAAATATAACAATAAAAAAATCTTACTTTTAAGAATGTTAAGCTTTAGATACTTCATTTATGAGAGTTGATTATCTAGCTGATGCTTTATTCTAATAAGTAACACTAGAAGAAGTAAGTGTTATTGATAATAATATTGATAAATTAATTAGTGTAATTCCATAAATATAAGTTTTTGAATTCTTATACTTTTTACAATCTAGTAGTGTATATACATAAACAAATGGAAGATTAATAATAGGAGATTCCTTATTTTCATAAATCAATTATACATCTGCTTTATCATTAAATTAATTAAAATTTTTGTATATCAATAAATTATCTATTTAGAAAGGATTCCTATTTTATAATCCATTACTTTCTCTAAGTTTATTACAATCAGGAGGATAAGTATATATAGGTAATTTGGACATCATTGAATTTAATGAAACAACTTACAAATTTACTACTTAATATAATTGTTCTTCTTTAATTCCTTCATCATTTACATATATTATCCCAGAACAAAATTGTGATTAAATATAATTATTTTAAGAATAATTAGATGAAATGGATAATAATGATGAGATCTATGAATATTATGATGAAAATTTAGAGGCTATGTATAATCGATTAACCTCAAACACTAAATATATTCCTATGTATATTTAAAAAGCAAAATTTGATTCATTATCTAATATAATAGATATTGTAATCACTTTGAATTCATAACTAGTGAGTTGCGTAATGAATAATATATTGTATTTAAGTAGACAATTAAATTTGGATAATTTTTCATCACTTTTTTATATATCAGAGGTTAATGATAATCAATTAGTTCAAATTAAGAAAATTTCATTGGTTTAAAATTAATGTTTATAATGTAAAGGAGGTTTGTTGTAAATAAGAAGTGTATCTGACACAAATACAAAAGAATTGATATCCATTACTGAATTCTTCTGTTAATATAATATAGTCGGATATTATGGATGTACATCACTTGTATTTGAAGATATTATAATGGATGTGACATTATTATCTGAAATTATTGATGAAAGCATTCAGAATAATAGACTTTTATAAGCCACTGATATGTAATCATTAAATCATACAATAATTATTGAAAGTTATTAATGTACTAACAATTTGGCTAGAGCTGGAACTTGTTTAAATTTAAGAGGTGTAACTGCAATAGTACAAAATAGTCAATTTAGTAGTAATAATGCATCTTTAGTTGGAGGATCTATATATTTTGAAAATCTAGGTGTAAATAATATGTATTTGTTAAATAATTAATTTATTAATAATTAAGCGTAAATAGGAGGGGCTATTTATTTATCAAATTATCAATTAAGTAATACTGATAAATTAGGTTTAAGTTTTGATAAAAATTCAGCAAATGAAGGTGGAACAGATATTCAAGAACTTACAATATAATAAACTTTGTAATTAATCAATATTCCTTTTGCATCTTAAACTTATTTAAGTTTTGATGGAGATGAAACTGATGATGGAGCAATTGATAATACTAGTGTTGTTATTAAAGACAATGTAACTTTGGAATATCATAAGACTGGTAATTATCCATAATCAACTAATCTATTGATTTTACCATCAGGTTAAAGAATCTCAAAGTACTTGTATTTTTATGAGTCTACATAAGAATAAGTTCCATTTGAATGGGTGTTTAGAATTATTAATCTTAATAGATTTGGAGATGTTGTAAGAAATAGTAAACCAGATGAAACTTGTGAAATAGATGGGAGAATTTAAAATTAATCAAATTATAATGATTAATTATCATTTACTAACAATTTTACAGTTCCAACAAAAGTTTTTTATAATCCAGATAAAGGTGGATATGATATGGATGATTTAATTCTCATTTTTGACCCTCAAGCTTCTCTGGATTTATATTTAGAACTTCGATTTACATGTAATTCTGTTGAATTACCTATTTATAACACAAAACCACCTTATTAAATTCTTGGATACAATAGAAATTATGAATTATATGCTAGAATACGTACATTTCCATGTTAAATTGGTGAAGCCTATGATTCTTAATAATGTAAGGCATGTTAGAAATCTGATCTTGCCTATTCTGTTGAGAAAGATTCTGTCTTATGTAAATAAATGAATAGATTAACTATGAGAACAGTTTCACCAATTGGAATCAACTTAATTTAAGGTTATTGGAGACCTATTTTTTAAAATGATGACGTTGAATATTGTGTAAATCTACCAAATAATTGTAATGGAGGTTGGATTCCTGGTAATCCATCTTGTTATACAGGACATGTTGGAGCATTATGTGAATCATGTGATATATATATGATATAAAATGATGAGAGATGGGCACCATCTGATCCTTATAAATGTGGATTATGTAAAGATTCAGAATAATTCAATTTGATCATCATTATTGCAATCTCTACTTTAACTATGATTTCAACAATTATGTCTGTCAAAGGTACTTTCTAAGCTCTCCAACTTTAAATTGTAGAAGATGTAATTAAAATATTTGGTAAAAGACTTAAATCAGATTCTTCCAATTTAGCTACTATGGTTTAAACACTCACAAATTATTTTCAAATTGTATAAATTGTAATGACTTTCCAATTATAAATACCAAGTGGCGTAGAAACTGCTACTTAAACAGCTGGTAATCCTACTGGATCTATGGCATATTCACTTGATTGTCTATTAATCAAAATATCTGATATTGAATTACTATATTTTAAGATGGTTTGGGCTTTAATTATGCCTTTATGTTATTTGGGAGTAATTATTCTTGGATACCTTATTATTTGTATCATCGGAATCACTAAATTCTCTTAGTCAATTATCTACACTGCCTTAATTTATATATTCTTATATATGCATCCAACACTTGTATAAGGTTTCATCTCTTAAGCATCTGTAAGAACTATTAGTAATTTACCATGGGTCAAAGCAGATGTTGGATATAGATATGATAGTGATGTCCATAATTATTGGATGGCTCGCTTTATTGGACCTATGCTCATCGTTTGGGTTATTGCATTACCTGCTATATTTATGTTTCTAGTTTGGCTTAAAAGAAACAAACTTGATTTAAAGTAAACAAAAATGACACTTGGATATTTCTATAGAGAATACTCTAAAGATAGTTATCTTTGGGAATTTGTTAAGATCTTTCAAAAAGAATTCTTTGTTATTATATTAGTTTATTATGAAGAATATGTTATTGTAAAAGGATTACTCATTGTTTTAGTACTTTTTATCTATGGATGGTACTAAGTTTCAGTTAGTCCCTATGGCAGTAAAAAATTAAATGAAATTGATCGCTACTCTACTATGGTTTGTGCAGCCACACTCTGTTTGGGTGTCTTAATGTATGGAGCATAACTTAAAGATTATTACTATCTTTAAGTTATTATCCTAATCATCTTAGCATTATTAAATCTCTGGTTTATTATTATGTGCATTCTTGAAATTTTTTAAGGTTACCTTATTCAATTCAAAGTAATTTTATATTATTACTCAATTTTTAGGACTAATTGGATATTGTTAGAGAATAGCTACTTAAGGCTAAACCAGAATTGAAAGAGAAAAAAGGATTTATTGGGAAATTACTCATCCATAGAGGAAATATGAATAAAAGAGTGAAAGTTTTATGGGAATTACTTAAAACAAGAACAATTGCAGCTGTCAAAATTACTAAGTTATCCTAAGAAGTTTCATTTGAAGATGCTTTTGATTATGTTATCGAAAATAATATTGATGCAAGTCATATTGGTAAAGTATCTTAAAAAAAATAATTTGAAAAATTACACAGTTAAGAAAATGAATGATTTAATTTTAAATATATAAATCAATATATTTTATTAGGATTCTAAGTTGATTCTATTTTATTATTATCATTATTTCTAATAATTTCTATTTGTGGTCTTTGTTATTATTTTCTTATTACTTGTCCTATCAGCTATCTAATTTGAATAATTTTGACAACCTATCCCCCATTACATTTAAAAACTAAATGAGAATTTAATTATTTTAGAAGTTTAAAATTATCAGATATAAATATCTAGATGATGTTTATTCAGAGTATATTGGATACTACATATATACTTTCCTTATCTACAATTCATTTAGAATATATTGGAAATAAGATATTAAAACATTTTTTAAATTCTAATTGAGAAATTTAATTAATTTAGATCTAATTTGAAATAGATTTGAAAGTATGAATATCATTTAAATGCTTGATTCTTTTTCATAAATATCAGAATGATAAATAACACTCTCTGAATAAAGAATTAATAATACATTTAAATTCATCTACACATCTGATGATAATCAAAACAATTAATTTAAATAGCATTAAAAAGAATGAACAAATAATTGTTTATAAATATTGTTAAAATAATTAAACTTAAAAAAATAATTAATTTATTTAATCTTCATCATCCCTTTATAAATATATATATTAATAACGGATTTAATTATTACTATTATTAAAAGATGATTAACTTCTTTATTAATGTATATTAGTTCTTTTATTATTGTTTTGATTGTTATTTTTGTATTTCGATTTTAAACATTTAGTTAATGCTATCTAATTATTTTGATTAAAAAAACAAATATTTTACAATTATCCTTTGATTATTTTTAATTAAACAGTATATTTGCCACAATATTAAAATGTATAATAGTATATAAGTTTTAGGAAGTTCTTGAGTGACAAAGAAAAGTAAATATTGCTTTAATATGTAGCGGAAAAAAGAAGACAAAGAAAAATCAGAACTAAAAAATGGAGCAAGAGGGGAATCGAGAAGAAATTATTTATCATGTATTTATTTGATTTTTACATTAGAATCTATATTTTCCATATAACAAAGTTCATTGTGATAATTGTGAAAAAGATATTACAAAATAAGCACGAATTCTATGCAACGACTGTCCAAATGCAATAGATATTTGCATGAATTGCTTTTTAAACTTATAAGAATTTGGTATAAATACTTCTAATATTGCAGAATCTCACTTAATTAGTCATTCTTACTCCATAATAAATAAATTAAATTTTCCTATATTTGTAGAGGATTGGACAGCTGAAGAAGAATTATTATTGTTAGAAGGTTTAGAAAAGAAGGGATTTGGTAATTGGCAAGATATATCTGAAATGCTTGGTGGAGAAAAAGCATAAGAAGAAATTGCACAACATTATGATGATATAATTTTAAGTGGGAAATTTAGAAATGTTTGTTTTTATATAATTTATATATTTTTAGATGCCACTATTATCAAAAAGAAACTAAGATACTCTTGAATTAATTAAACCAAAAAGAGCATAAACAGCTCCTAAAAGATTGAAGGAAGAATAAAATATAACTAAAACAGGTCGTTTAACACCTAATATGTCATCATAAAGTGGTTAAGAAATAGTAGGATTTATGCCTAAAAGAGGTGACTTTGATATTGAATTTGATAATGATGCTGAACTATTATTAGCTGAAATGGAATTTAATGATGATGATAAACCATATGAAATAGAAATGAAATTAAAAGTCCTTGATATTTATAATATAAGATTGGATGAGAGAATCAAAAGAAAGAAATTTGTTATTGAAAGAGACTTACTCAATTTAAAGAAATAAAATATCTAAGATAAATCTAGATCAAAAGAAGAGAAAGAATTACATAATTTAATGAAACCATTTGCAAGATTTAATAAACCAGAAGATCATGAAAGATTAGTTTAGAATTTAATTAAAGAAAAGTAATTAAGAGCAAAAATTGAAGAGTTGAGATATTATAGAAAATTAGGAATGAAGACTTTTGAAGAAGTTGAAGAATATTTGGCTGACAAGAGAAAAAGAGATGAATAATATTAAAGAAGATAAAAATAAAATGATTCATTTGTTTATGATTCATAAAAATAAAGATTTATGTAAAGAAGAACCAGATTTATTCCTCTTATGGAAGGACGTGATAAACATAAATCTGGTCCATCTTTTTGTGAAGAGGAATACTAATTATGTCAAAAATTAGGATTAACTGATTAAGAATATTTGATACTTAAAGAAGTACTTGTAAGAGAATCAGTCAAAAATGGAATCATTAAGAAAGATTAGGCACTACAAAACTTCAAATTAGACAAAGAACGTGTCACAGGAGTTTTTGATTACTTGGTTGTTAAGGGTTTAATACATGAGAAAGAATGAATTATAAATTAAATCAATAATATTACCTTCAAAAAAAAAAGTTATGGATTAATAATATAGGCTTTAAAAATGTAAAATTTATAAATATTATATACAATTTATGCATAGTCTTAATAGCGTACATCTAGAGAATATCAATACAGTTGGCTAATAAGATACATCTATGTGCAAGAATATTCCTGTAAATAATGAATGTGACTCATCATCTATTATATTACTTAAGAAAATTGAAGCTCCAAGTCCTGACATTCCTAGTTTCAATTAGGCTGTTTTCAAACCCTTTCAAAAATTAATCATCTACTATCATATTGGATGTTTTGTTAGAAAACTATTGAAGTACATTAAACCAGATCAAACATTTAAACCCAAACATTACTATCTCATTAATGATAAAAGTTCAGGCAATATCAAAGATTTTATCAGTTATGCTGGTAAATCCAAATCAACAGTTATGCAATATCCTAGTCTAGAGGAAGCTGATTTCTTTGTCAGAATGCGATATCGATATAGATAAGGTCTGGTAAATTTTTAATAAAAAATCTTGTACTTATTTGAATAGATTCCATTAATAGACCCATCATATAAAATCAAAATCATTTGGGATCTTTTACTAAATATTTTCAGAATTTATCTCATGTATATTATTCCCATCATCATTACATTTGAATAACTGATTGAAAATTATGATTATTTGATTATCATATCATAAATTGTGTTTGCAATTGATTTACTATTACGAAATATCACAATCTATTATGATTAAGGTTTACCTGTTGTTGATCGTTATTAAATAGTAAAAAACTAATATCATGTTACAAACCTAATTGAATTAATGGAAATTTGTTTACTCTTTGCTATGGCCTATTTCAAATTTGATTTTAATCACTAATTCATATTATTTGGGGGTTGGCCTAAATTATGGATGCTCTTATATTTTATTTAGTTAAAAAATCTATTAAATTTTATAGGATCATGGCAATAATCTTTCTTAATGGGTTAATTAGTATCTTCATTAATTGAGTTATTTAAATTAATAGGCTTATTACTTATAATATAACATATTTTTAGTTGTATATGGTTGATTATTGGGAAATATCATCTTCTTTTGGGAAATTCAAATTGGATTACTTATTTCAATTTAGAAAATATCTCATGGACAGATTTATATATAGAATCAATGTATTTTACTAGTGTAACTATGTATACAGTGGGATATGGTGATTTACATCCAATCAGTAAGTATTTAATAATCTATTTTAGATATCTCTGAAAAAATGTTCGCTTTTTTATTTGTATTTGTTTGTACATTTTAACTGTCATTTAGTTTAAATACTATAGGTGAAATTTTAACAAGAATGAAAAATAATAATGACATAATTAATAAAAAACTTATTTTTATTAATTAATACATGCATAATAAAAAGATAAGTCATTAATTATAATTTTAAGTAAGGGAATATCTAAATTATTATTGGTATCAAGAATAAACATAATAAACAAAAGAATAGACAGAAATATTAAGTTAATTATCAGATGATTTGAGAAAATAAATAGCTGTTGAATCAAATAGTATTGTACTTAAAAATTGTGATTTCTTTTATAAGAATTTTTCAACAGAATTCTTGAATGAATTACTGAAAAACCTTTAATTTCAAGCCTATCAACCTTCTTCTATAATTAATATATTTAATGACGATGATCATTTCATTCACATCATTGAATCAGGATAGGTTGATATTTATGATAAATCTTTTGATAAAAAAGTATTAATTGGTTGTTTTAAATCAAATGAACTTTTTGGATTAAATGAATTTTTGTATAATTAAAAAAACAATAAATATGAATACAAGAGTTCAGGGTTTGTCAGCACTTTAGTAATACCTAGAAATAAATTCCATATGATACTATAAAAATATAAATAAGACTTTGAAGTTTTTTGGAATCTCAAAACAAATAATTATTCAGAATTAAAATGTGCAGTTTGTGAATCCAAAAGACATCCACCTGATCTTTGTAAGTAAGTGCATTATATTCCAGATAGAGAAAAGGTTATTAAATAATTTAATTTCTATTAAAATTAAGATAGATAAAAATTTAGAAGAAATTCAATCAGAATTAAACAATTATATCATGCATCAACTGATTAAGAAATTATTAAGGAAGCTGCTTAAATGGTCAAAGTAAAAAATGAAAGTATATTCTTTTAAAAATACCAAATTATTGATGATGAAACAACATAATATCAAAGTTAAGGTATTCTATTATATTAAACATAGAAAATATTAATAAAAAAGATATGGATTCAGTAGGAATTTTAATAAAAGATCTGGAAAGCCGATCTTATCTCGATTTTTATCAAAAGTCTCAACAAAAGTCTGAAAAAGAAATTTTAGACATAAAAATGCATTTTTCATTGGAACTTCAAACTTTAAAGTCTTTAAAAGATAAATTACATCATAAGGACTTATACACAGAAAAAGATATCTAATAGATAGCCTATCTGATTAAAATTTTAGAACTCAAACTCAATTTGGAAGATAAAGTTGAACTTGATTAATAATAGGAATATCAGACTTTTAACTAAAAAGCAAATATTAACACAGTAATAAAAAAATTGATTCATCCAGTCAGATATATAATAACTTAAACTTCAAAAAGTTTAGATTAATTTTAATTGATTAGTGGGCATGGATGGTTAAAATATATGTTTTATCCTTATGATTTTATTAACCAATATAGATTCAATGTTAATAGATTAGGGTAGCCAAGAAAGTCTATGGTTGTGAGACAATAGGAACGTCGGTTATCTTCTGCCTTAATGAGAAAAAAATAATAAAATATACGCTCCATGAAAAGATCAATATAAGTATATCCAATAAAATGAATAAATATAATAAACATAAAAACACTTAAAATAATTAAGTCTAATCACCATATAAGTGCTTAATAATATTATTTTTAAATTGATTTCATTAATTCATCATTTAAATGAAACTGTAACTTAACTTAGAAATTTCTAAATAATTTTATTCTCTTTATCTGTGTAGTCATTGAAATATATTTTTTCATTAAAATTAAATTAGGAAAGGAGACACATTATCTTAGATATATTGATTAAATTAAGGAGATTATAAAATTAATTTTTAATAAAAAAAGTAAGTAAGTAATATATTAAATTCTACTCAATTGAATGATATCTCCAATAAGAGTATTTTCAATTTCTATCATTCAGCTAATTTTTATTTTTTTTTAATTATAGATTTTCAATAGTATTCTAATAAGAACTCAAAAAACCAAAAAAATTATTATATCTAAAATTTGTTAAAAGTTATTTAGTATACCTTATCTATTTATTATTAATAAGTTCATAATTCTGATTTTACATACAATACTATAGATCAAAATAAATTACAATGACATTTAATTAGTTAAATCCAAAAGATAGAATAATGGAATTTTCAAACTTAAAACAACATAAAGTCAAACTTGTGTAACTCCTAATTTATTATATTTAAATAAAAAGACAAATTAAATCTGGGGTTTTTAAGTAAAAATTTAGAAATTTAAGTAGAATATGCATTTTTATTCAGATATTAAATTACTTTGTTATGGATTGTTTGCTATATCAGAAAAATATAATAAAAACAAAATTATTAATGTTATAATTAAATAATAAATTGAGATGAGGTAACTAAGTAGTCCACTCACAACACTTTAAGATAATTTATAGAGTAGAAGCATGCCAAGAATTCATTCTAAATAAGAATAAAGATTTTAACTTCCAACATTGAAATCAAAAATTAATAATTAAATTGATTCTGAAGATTAAAAAGCACCAGTTGGTTAGTTTTTTTAAGGTTTAGTAAAAGGAAAAACAATAATGGAATCAAAACCTAAAATTGAGTTTCCTAAAACATAATAAAATTTTTATCATCTAATTTACAAAGCATAATATTCATTCAGACCTACAAAATTGAATCCTAGATAAGTTAGTATGGATTAACCAGCAATTTAAAAGAAATTGGGAGGTCCAACATTTGCCTTTAGAACTATCCAAAGTTCTGAAGAGAATCTAAGGAAACCGACTTTAGAAGTTATAGCAAGATAATAAGTAAACTATCTTAATGATTCTCAATCAATAAATGAAAGCTTAAACACTGAAATTAATTAAATATTATATGGAAAAGGATAGAAAAAATAAAGTATAAAGTAGAGATTAAATCAAACAAAAAATAATAATGATACTAGCAATATAATAAAAGAGGAAAGTGAAAGTTCATTTATTTGATTTATAAATTATAACGGTAGTTTATTTTGTGTATTATTCTTAATTTAACATAATTAAAAGTTTTGAATGTTGATTATCATTAAAATGTCATTCTAAATATCATAAAGCAATTATTCAATTTAAGAAAAGAATATTTTTAGATTTTATTAAATGTGATTAGAGTTAGAAATATTATTTACTAGATAAATTGTTACTTTTTATGAATGACATATATTGATATGTAAAATAATGCATAAATCAAAATGCCTTAACAGTGCTAAGATTAGCGGAAATTGACTCAATCTGATGAGTCTGTTTAAATAGTTAACGATTAGGATCTTTTTCTTTTTTCCTAATTGAAATCTATTAAATCTCTGAAACTACAATCTGAAATAGTGTCACCAATTATAATATTAACTATTCCTTTAAGACCTTCAACTTGATATTCTTCCTATAATTAGTTAACGAAATCTTCGTCATCCATCAATAATTTCTTTAATTCTGACTTCTAATCTTCTGTTATTTTATTTTCATAGCGTAAGTTAGAAATCAACTTTAAGACTTCCTTAAAGAATTCAGCTTATTCATCTGCCATAATTTTAATTTAATATTAAAAATATTGATCCATACAACTATCAATTAAATTAAAGTAAGTGTAATTATATAAAATGAAGGTTCTTTATATAAAAAGTATATATGTTAGATTTAAGAAATGTGTTGATAATGATGTGAGCAATTAAATTTCAAATAAAATTTATTTTCTAAAGGATATTAAATATAATATTTTATTTAATATAACAGAATGCCTATCTATCCAACAGCACCACTTACAAGTTCTATTCCAGCTCCATTGAGTGTTGCTTAACCAATCAGCTATGCTCAACCTGTGACTTATGCTCAACCAGTCCAATATGTCCCATAATAAGTTTAATATGTGCCACAACCTATTGTTCAATAACCAGTTATTGCTTAACCAATACTCACCCAATCAGTTGTAGCTGCACCATAATAAGCCCCAATTAGAGGAGAATCAAGAACTGAATACAGAGAATATCAAAGACCTGTTGTTGAAATGGAAACAGAAACTATTTAAGTTTAAGTACCTAAAACTAAATATGTGACTGATTATTATCCAGTTGAATACTAAACTGAGTATATCCCAAGAACAGTTTATGAATAATAAACTGAATATGTACCAGTCACTAAAACAGTACCTAGAGTTGAATATGATGCTGTTGAAAGAGAAGTATAAAGAGTGGTATGTATAATAAATGTATTATTTATTAGTAATATCAACCAGTTTAGACAGTCCCTGTTTAACCTGTTGTTTAATCATTCGTTTAACCAGTTCAACCACTCACTTATTCAGTTGCTAGACCAATTGCCTAAGCTCCAGTCTATGCTTAACCAGTAGTTGCTCCAGCCC
>JPFL01000141.1:8045-140441 GCA_000733385.1 Paramecium biaurelia
ATCTATTTTGCCAAAGTAATTAATTTAGTATTTGAGAAAAGTAAATTTATTAAAATTTTCAATATTTTTTATCAGATTATTAAATAATTTTATCTGGTTACTGGCAATTATAAAAATTAGAATGAAATAATTATCATATTTATATTTATCCTTTCTTAATCCATAAAAATATAAATCAAATGATAATAATATACTTTCTAATTATATATCTTGAATGGCTTTCTGAGAAATACAAATAAAGTTGTCCATATGGAATGAGCAAGAAAGCAAATGCTTCACCTTTAAAGTAATTTTGAATTTCTCATTAAATTAGTCTTCAAAATTAAATAATTGTAGGTTGATATGATGTGATAAATTCATCAAGAGTGAATGCAGATAAATCTAATCTTAAATTCAAAACATTAATTCTCTAACCCCAAAATAGGAATCCTGGGTTTCTGACTAATTGTTTGATGTAACTGAGTAACTAACAACCTAACAATTAGTGATATGATAAAGCATAGATGCAATGAGGTAAGAATAGTTTTTAATGGTCAACAAATTTGATCTGGTTACTTGGTGGTAGCTTGAATCTTTAATCATAAAATTAAAAATTTAGATATGTACATTCAATACAAACTAATAGTAGGATAATACATACGTCGAATGTAATGATGGAAAATATTTGCTAACTTATAATAAATTCCACATCTGAATAAGTTTCAAGAAGTATTGGTCGAATAAATTAGATTTCCCTTTCAAAAAGTTAACATATAATATTGAAAATTAAGAGGTAAAAACTCTGAATGAATTATATATATAAATATAATTTTATTTTTATAAAGTATTTAGATGATCTTAAATTAAACCAAGTATGAAAGGTTACTCAAAACTTATATAAATAAAATATTACATTTCTAATTTAATGGATTTCAAAACATTTATGCAAAGATTACTGTATAATTTGTATTTATAATCAAATATCGAAGTAAATTGTAATTTAAATAATATATCATCTAAAATGGATACATAACCATATTAACCTAAATTATCAGTTGTTGAATTGCCAACCTTCACTTTAGTTGGTTTGACAAGGAATATCATCTAAAAAGAAGAAATAGATCCCTAAACAGGATAGATTGGTAAGGCATATGAAGAATATTTTTCTAATTAGATTAACGATAAAATTCCACATCGTTTACATCCAAAAAGAACTTATTGTATGTATTATGATTATTAAAATCCTCATGACCATGAGGAAATCAGATACAAAATGGTCTTAGGAGAAATGGTAAGTGAAGTCACTGAATTACCAGAAGGATTAATAGCTGTGACAGTGCCTACACATCGTTTCTGTCGTTTTGAATGTGGACCAGGACCTATGCCAAAAGTAGTGATTGATGCCTGGAAATCATTACCCAAATTAACTCCTGAAGAATTGGGTGGAACAAGATCACATGATTATGATTTTGAGGTATATCCAGAAGAATTAGGCGAAAGTGAGAATATTATATTTGAATTATTCATAAGTTTATAATAATGAAAATGGCAATTCATTAATATTATATATTTATGATTCTCTAAAAGGATAATAGTCTTAAAAATGAAATAGTTATTGCTTACATTTTTTATTCATTATAACAATTGTATCTATATTAATATATTGTGAAATTACATATTTGCATAACCTAAAATAATCTGTATATTATGATAATAATTAACTTATAATTAATATATTGAGATTTAATTATGATAACTTTATTGTATTTGTTTTGATTAAAATTTCTATTATATTTATAATTAAATGATTTTGCAAAAGAGAAGTTGTAAAATGATTGAAAATATTGATCAGATCACTTGTAGAGAAAGACATAAAGATAAACAAAGTCTATTCGTAATGCTAGGAAATGATTAAAAAAATGAATAAAAGTTATTATGTCAGAAATGTATGGAAACACAGAAAGGTGTCTTAAATGCAATTACATTTGATGATGCCAAGTCAAGAATAGAAAAATAAATAAATAGAAATTTGTCTGAAGTTACTTAGTTTATCAATACAAAACTAAAATATATTGATGAATTTTCAAAGAGCATAAAAAAGTTTCATTAAGTAATAGAAAAATCAATATAAGATATTGAAGATAGAATAAATTAATGGATGGCACATTTCAAACAATTTATTGATGGGAATTGTAAATTTAGTTTAATATAAGAACTTGCCAATTTAGATAAGAAAGAATATTAATGGGCATAAGAAAAATATTTGTATTCTCAAAAGTAATTAAATATCATTGATCTTGAACATAGTATCAATCTCAAAATTATTGTTGATGAAATCTATAAGTAAGTTGGAAATATTGTAAATGCAGAGGGACTACTTAATGTTCATATCTAAACCCCTTTTAATATTCAAATTAATTAATAACAGAAAGAATAAAAGACCCAAAATCTAGAATCAAGTTAAAAAATATACTAAAAATTGTTTAATTAATTAGTTTAAGAGATAAGATAAAATGAATTATGTTATGCTATAGGATTCAATAAAAATGATTCTATAATGGCAGCTGGATATAACGAAAGTATAAAGATATGGAAAATATAAAATAATTAATTTATAGATTCACAGATTATTTTACGTGGGAAATCAGAAGTGGATATTCCTATTTGTATTGCATTTAGTAAAAGAATTAATTTATTTGTTTATGGAAGTTATGATCATAATATTGGAATTTGGAATGAGATATTAAGTGATTAATGGAATCCATCATATCCGAAAAATGAGATGTCTCATTCAGGAATGGTTACTTGCATCATAATTAATAAAGATGAAGATTAAGTGATATCAGGCAGTCAGGATAAATCTATAATAATTTGGAAAATCAATGGTACCTCTATTGAATTTGATTAGTAACTCATTAAGCATAAAAGTACTATTTTCAGTCTAAGTGTCAATTCAACAGAAACTGAAATTGTCTCAATGAGCAAAGATTAATCCATAATCATATGGGCAAAAAAATAAAAACAATGGGAATTTAAATAAGTAATTTAATAAACTGGTGCTAATTTTGGACATAAAATTATTTTTATGTCTGAGAATGTATTAGTATTGTATTAAAATTTCTAAAGGATTACCTATATCCGTGAAAAAGTTGATAGTCATTTCATTTAAAAATAATAATAAAGTCTTGATTTAAATTTAATAGCAAAATAAGATGAATAATTTCTATTTCCACCTATTTATTGTATTGACAAAAATATAATAGTTTAGAAATATGATGGACATGTTTATTTCATTGTTGTTAATTAGGACTTTGAACTTTAACATTTATCTAAACTAAAAATAAATTTAAATAACAATTTTTATGGTAACATGGCAAATAATGGTAAATATTTAGTAGTTTGGAACTATGGTGAATATATGCTGAAAATTTATAAGTTATCCTATTTATGATTTTATATACAATTATTATAAAAATCGAAATTTTTATATTCTCCTTATATTTTATAACTTTATGTTCAAAAATCAAAATTTAACAATGTGAAGTTTATATATAAGTCATTACTCTTCAATTCATAATCTATTTTGAATTTTATTGTATTATATATCATTTTATCAAAAATTTTTTGTTAGAAATTTAAATAGAACCAAAATTTACAATTAACTCCAGAATAGTAATCAAATAAAATTCTACAGTATTCCTCAAAAAACATAAATAAACAACAAAGTCCAGATACTCAATCAATTAGTAAAATATAATTCTTAATGATAAGTATTAAACTATCAATTATATTTTAATTCATTTTGCTTATTATATATTATAGAAAGCTCCTCCCATAAAGAAATTATTTTTAGAGATGGAAACAATTATAATACAGGGTTTCACTTAATACCCCTAAATTTTGAGAAGATTTTTAAAACAATCGATTGAAAATGCCATTGTTATGAAATTCTTTTTCCAAGAAGTTAGCTTATCTAATTGATAATAGTAATAATAGTATATAAGAAGAAAATGCAATAATAGAAAATTATTCTGTAATTTAATTGAAGATAAATTTTAAAGGAAAAGAAATTCTTTCAATTAAACGAGAGAGTTAATTTAAAGAAAATTAAACAAAAGAAGATGCCATACATTATCATAATATTAATAACGATATCTATTTATCTTCAAATGACATCGAATCGAAAAGTTATATAAATTTTCAAAAGTTAATGAAATATAACATATAATAAAGCAGCTGATTGAGTATAATTTTTGAAATTATCTAATGACATTTCGTTTTTAATATATATTTAAATTCAATTTTTCAAAGTTCAATTTCAGTCTGGTCTAACTAAGTTGCTACAATCGGTTTTCTATATCTCTAAATGATAGTTTATCCAATTGCTGTTATCAGGGGTATCAATATTAATAATATGAATGCATATGTTAAATAATAGATATGCATGAAGAATACGTTAAATCATTAATCGTGAGAACCATTGTTATAAATAATGAAAAACCTCCATCTATTTCCATTTAATTAAGAAACATAATAAGGTAATTACTAATTTCCGTATATTGCTAAACGAACACCAAACCCTTAATGGGCTAAATTTTGTATATTCTGTCTTTTGCTCATAGGGTATAAACAAATATAAAGGGAAAAAGATGATTGTTATACGTTAAACATCTTAGGTGTCAAATTTTGTATCATAACGGTATTGTCCATTATAAAGACATGTCATTTATTTTAGTATAAATCTTCTCCATTCTTCCTTTTCACTTATCATTTATTCTGAATAATGTCCAATGTGATAAATTATCAAAGCAATAGAGTAGAGGAATGATATCGTTATACCCATTTTTATGTACTTTGTTATTTTTTTGCATGTTGTTTGACTTTTAATTGATTTAGCCTCAATGTAGAGGCATTCAATAAAGTCTTCTAAACCACAATAATAATATATATATAAAAGATATAATCCTAAAATCCAACCTAATATAATTTGATTTAAAAAATGAACTCCAAAATATAATCGACCAATCCCAATCATAAACAAAAATATTCCCATTATTATTTACAATTACCTAAAATTTATTGGTGAATTAGGATAGAGCAATTAAAATCTCTCACGAACTTTATCTTGAATTTCAGAGATCAATAGATCTGTTTAGTAGAAAGTTCTTGGAAAAAATTATTATTAATACTTTAAAATCAAAACACATAATAATAATTAATTTCAAATCTTTAATTTAATTTCTCTTTAAATTATTTCTTAACTTTTTCTCTATTAAAGTGGAAGAATTTTAAGGTCATCAATATCATCATCAATAAAGATAGCATTATAGAATTTATATAGAATTAAATTGAGATTTTTTTAAGTTAAAAAAATTTTAAACATTTTAGTTATAGAAAATAATTTAAGAATAAGGTTATTGAGAGATTAATTACTTGATCATTTATTAAAAATTTTGAAAAAATTAATACACATTTTTAATTCTAAATTAACAAATGCATTTATCATTAACTTAAATATAATAATAAAATTTAAAATCTATTTCAAATAATAAAGTATGCATTAATAAAGTTAATTTTTTCATAAGGTAAAATAATAATGCTTTAGATTTATTAAGTAATTTATAATTAAATTATACACATAACTTATCAAGTTATTTGAGATTCATTAAGTATAGTCTAATTCTAAATTATATTCAAATTTTATTTAGCTATTTTTTGTTTATTTATCTCATTCATTTTATTTATTTAATCAAATACTTATTTGATTTATTTTTATGCATTTCTTAATAGATTGTCAATTACTCCCCCCATATTAATTTTTAAATATCTATGTATGACTCTCATGAAAAATAGTACATCACAAGATTAACTTCCATCAATCTAAAGTTTAGACTTATATGAAGCTACCAGTTCATACTTGCTTTGAGTTGCCTTATAAAAGCTATTTTATTGCTAATAATCAAAAATTAAAATTGTTTATTTAATCAAAAAAGCAACAAAAAATGATCTAATGTTTCAAAGCATAGGACAAGAAGTAGAATAGGGATTTATTTCAGATAAAAACTTCATAAATTCTATTCCATCCAACCAAAATCTAAGCAAACATATGTAATATACAAAATTTGCAAAATCTCTTCAACATTTTAATCAATATTAGATTTTTGAAAAATTAGGATTGTTATGAATCTATTTCCTCAATATTTTTTTCGATTTAAACTATTCAAAAATATTTTAATTATCTTTTTACCAGAATTTTATTTAATTTATAATATCCTCAAAATCTAATTCATAAATTGGGTATGATATAAAGGTAATTAAAATATTTATTAACTGCATTATAAAAGTTCATATTTGTCTTAACAATCGTTTTGTACAGGATCTTAAGGTATCATAGACCACTAAAATCTTTAAATAAATTGAGTAATTTTATTTTATAAATAATTTTAATCAGAACAATCTATGTATTTTAATAATGGATACAACCCTTTATAATATGTGATTTTGTATTTAAGTACTTCAGAAACTATGTTATGATTATTTAATAGAGTTAAAAGAATTGAAATTTATTAGAATGAAAATATTTATGATTATATGTGAAAAGTTTTTAGTTACAGATGTTTTTAAAGGATTATTTGGGAAAATTAATTTAATTTGATTAATTAATTTATATTTTTATAAAAATGCTAAACTATGATAAAAATGATGAAGAACATTAATAGGGTACTGTTAAGGAGAAACTTGATAAATTACATATTCAATCGGTATAGCCAAAAGCTTCAACGATATCTCTAAAAAATAATGTTAGGGAAAATAGAAAATATTCACATGCAAGTAGATAGGCTAAAAAAGAAGCATCAGAATCAGTTTCAGAATCTTCTTATGATGATTAATCTGAATTATATTTTTCAGAATTCGATATTATGAATGATACTAAGAAGGCAAAGATTTTATGTGAATATAAGAATAGTTTTTTTAATGAGAAAATAAAAATGTTTAATGAAATAAAATCAAAATAGATTTGGCCAAAGTAATAAGCATAACTTAATAAAGATGATTCATCAGTTCAACTTATAAAATAATCATCAATTATAAGATAATAATCATCAATTTCTGAGAGTAATCACAATACAATTAGTTTAGTAAGAAGAATCAAAGAATTTAATGATTACTCTATTGAATAATCACTAAAATAAATTAACTCTCCTCTTATATTTTATATACCTAACAATCATTAATTCAATGTTAACAATAATAATTTTACTAGTTCTCATGCTATTAATAATCGATCTATATAATAAATAAAAGATAACAGCTAGTACACTATAGATATTCCTTGTGATTCTTTGGGACAATAATCGGCTAAACACACAGATAAGGATTTATAATTATAAATTATAGAAGCAATTTTTGCTAAAAATGTTTTTTTTTTAATTCAAATGATAAAGTATTTGCAAAAGGAGTATAGAACAGAGATTCTTAATTTAAAAGATTTAAATGGAAATACACCACTTTAATTAGCTATAAAATTATCTCATTAATAAAATTAGATTGAAATTATTAAACTGCTGTTATCAAGTGGTTGTGATCCTTCAATAAGAGATTTAAATGGTTGGAGTCCAATTGAAGAAACAGTTGCTTAAATGGATGTATTGACAACTTCATTGTTATTTGATTATTTAGTATAATAAAGAATGTTTGAAATATAATAAGAAAGAAATCATATTGATTAAGAATTGTTAAGAATTAATGATTTTTATCTTGAAATGAAATGGGAATTTAAGTCTAATTTGATACCATTTATCTCGAAAATAACACCAAATGATACTTTCAAAATATATAAAAGAGGTATGATAAGAATTTGATTTAAGGTTCTTCATTAAGACTTGATTCAACTTTTGCAGGAACTAAGAATTATAAGACAAAAAGGAGAGAACTCAGTGTATTGTATAATCCAATGATTGGTATATCTTAAAGGAAGGAAAATTGTTCAAATTGTAGATTTGTAACAATCTTAAATAGAACCAAAAAGATCTATTATTATCCAATTGTAAATAATCAAATTATATTAGTAAGAGATAGATACTGAAGAGAAGGAATAAATTATTTTAGATCTATTACACTGTGATAGTGTAAGTGGTGAAATGAAAGTAACTTAATGTGACTTAGTAAAAAGGAAAAATATATTCGGGAATTATGTAAGTTAAAAAATAAATAATCTTATTTGCTAAAAATACGAATTTCGAATTCAAGCAAATAAATAGTTTCGTAAAAAATAGAGATCTCATTATTCTATGAATTTTGAATAATATATAAAATAAAATTTTGTTTCAGATTCCAAATAAGATAAGATAAACTTTGACCCTTGGGAATAAGATATTAATTAGAATGATGGAACTTCTAAAAGTAAATTAATAAATTACAATATGAATAGAATAATAAAAGTTATGCTAATTATATATAAATTAAGAATTCCCGTTAAATTTTAGATAATTTTTACCAATTATCAAAATGTTATCAAGAGGAAATGAAATGTTATAATCTTTAGAAGAAATATTATAAAGTGAAACAGTAAAATAAGTATTAAATGAAAATGGATTTCCTGTGAGAGTAGAAATCCCTATCAATTTTACAATAGATGCTGTTGTAACTTTTCAGAATTATAAATAAATTGATTATGATAATTCAGATATACTTGAATTATTCTAAATACCTAATAATTTTAATTTAATGTAAAGAAGAGATGCTACAAAAGTGTTGAAAAGATAGAACAAAAGATTAGTTTTAGCAAATTTATTTTTATGACTATATATGAGATTCTCATTTAAAATTTCATATTATCTAACAAGATATTTTCATATTTAAACTAAAAATTAAATTAATTAATGAAAATGTCCATAGGTTTCATAAATTCATCATTGATTTTTACAGAGCTCCAGAAGAGAATTAGAAACAAATTATTTTAAGCCTTTTTGAGGTAAATATGAGAAATTTATTTAGGATTGATATCTTAGTAAAAATATGCTAATAGTTTTAAGATATTTAATTAAAATTAACTTTTTTGATAAATTTTTGAGAGAGGATTATTTTAAATATATAAATGCTGAATCTACATACTAAAGAACTTTATTATTTAACTGTAATTATATAGAAATTAGTACAAGTGTCATAACCTTAGTTAATAATGAGTAAATTAAATTTAAAATACACAAGGAATATTTATGAAATAAGGCATTCACTTAAATAGAGATTAATAATTTAAAACTGAAGTAAGTAAGGCTAAAAAATAAACCATTATTACAAATACTAGTAAAACAGCAACTAATTTGTAGAAACTATAGAGTAGATTTATTTAAGATTGAATAGCTTAGATAAAGTCACTAAAGGTATATATTTAGTGAGAGATATGTAGTTGGCGTATGGAAGCTGAGAGGACTGAGAATGTTTACAATACATCTCCTTATCCAATGATATTTGCTAGAATCAAGGATTGTTAAAATAATGATCCTATCTTTAGATTTTATTTATTGATTTTACTAATTATTGACTACATTGTCATTTTCATTTTAGATTTGATATTCCATGTATGAACATGTCTAAGTCTATAAAGTTCAATCCAGAATATAGAAAAATATTGTGAACATTAATTTAAAGTAAATTGATTATTTATATTATGCTTTATATATTAACATTTATTGTCTACGCCTATTCCTACATCATCTATGTAAATGAGACATATTAATTACCATTAATTAAACTATTTGATTACCTTGAAAACCCTACGTATACAATTGTTGATGCTAATCCATATGCTGCAATAATACCTTAATATCATCTATATTCAGATATACAAAAACATAATTAAAGTATTCTAAACTGATTATCATTATTAGATGCTGATGTTATCATTAGTGTTAAAGCATAGCATTTATAAGGACATTGGACTAATCACTTCCTATTCCTAGAAAACAACAAAGGAACATTCAATGTACATTACTCTGAAAAGTATTTATTTCTCTGATTCTCATTAGTCCTCAAGAAGAAAATGTTGCTACTCCTAAATTTAATGAACATTTGTAAGTTACCAATGAAAACAATATGATTTGTTTTGATGCAGAATAATTTGATTCTTCTCATTATATTGTAGATTGTGCTCTTTAAATTACAGATTAACCATTGTAAAATAAACTCTATGTCATTGCCAAAGATTAAAGTCTTAAAGAACATTTAGTAGCGAATCCTCTTCAATATAAAACAATGAGGAAAAGAAAAATTACTTTATTGTTTCAAGATGAATAATACTACTTATTATAAGGATCTTTGTTATAATCTGATTCCATCATTTAAATATATAAAATCATAACTCCAGCTATCTCCTTTGAAGAATAACCAGGTGAAATCAACACTGATAGTTTAAAGACTTTTTATAACGATCAATTAGAATCTACCTATAAATTTTATCTAATTGATTATAAATTAGTTTATAATCAGATTTTCATATTGGATAACCTATTTGTGACAGCTATGAGTTTTGATAAAAATGGAGATTGGTCTTCCACCTTTTTTATTAAATTGTATGGCAATATCATAGCATTTGATTTCGTTTACTTTAAAGATGATAATGGTATTAAACTTAGCATACTTGTCATTCTAAAAGACACAACATTTGATTTATATTTAAATGCTTAAGGTGTTTCAACTTATTAGTTACCTAAAAAAATATCTTAAAACTCTTAAGTAAAAATATCTGATCATTATATAATAATAGAAGATGAAGATGCTGTTTATTAGTATTCAATTTATAATAAGATATTAATTAATCAAAAAACTTTGCAATAAGTTAATTTTTATTTGATTAATCCAGTCTATCCAGATTTGATATCTATAAGTTATAATTAAACTAGAAGATATTACATAAGTGATGGATATCTATAAATTAAATCAGGTAATATAGCTGTTGATAAAACATCTTTAAATATTTAAGCTGTCTCAAAAGGAGTAACTTATACTAAAGAGATTTCCCTTTAAATTTTGAATTAGAATGATTTTAATTTGTATTTTAATGATAAAACTCAATAAGTAATCACAGATGTATTGGCATCAGTAAATTATACTTAAGATGTAATTTAATTTATGAGTGGACCAGATGTTTAATTTTAATTTGAAAATTAAGGAGATGATTTAGATATGGAATTTGAAACTATGGAAGAGATGACTATTTAAAATTGGCCTAAAGCATCAGATATTCATTTTTAGGATATGTTATAATTTAATGATACATAAGTTTATGTACTCTTTTAATTAAAGAATAAGGAAGTTTAAATTTATAATTGTAAATAAAATTAATTCTCTTTGATTGAATAATGTACTTAATTTGTAAACTCAAGCAAATTTAGCAGTAGTTTTACCATTTTAGTTGATTAATTACATTTTTAATGGTGGATTGATAATGAATAAGCTTATGTTGTATTTTGTGATTAAGAATCAACTGCAGAATTGTGGAAAATAAATGAATAAGAATTAACTAAGATTAAAAAGATTACATATATAGGATAAGTAATAACACAACTTTTAGAATTGGATAGAATAATATACATTTTATTAGAAAAAACTAAAAGAATTGGAATTTATAATTCACTTGATGGCATTTATGTTGATTAAATTGATGAGCCAACAGTGAAATCTCTTGGAATGATAAAGAGTTGGAGTCCAAAAAGATTATTTGGAAATTAAAAATATAATGGACATTTACTATTCATAAGTAATTCAGATAATATCTTAATTACTATTTATAATAATAATTAACTTAATATGGTAGAATGTATATTAAATACAGATGATGTATAATTAACAATGTACAAATAATCATTTTTTATGATAAAATAAACATCAATTTTAGAATACTCTTTAGATGATTTAAATAATGTTTATCTAATTCGATAATTATAAGTATATAATCATGAATTTAAGAATCCATTAGTAATAACATAATCAGAAGATAATGGATTATTATTTATTCTAACTAAATAATAATAAATTATAGTATATCAACCATATACTGAAAATAGTAATGATTAGTTATTTAGAATAATTGATGTTCATTTGGATGATTAATTTATGATGTCTGCTTGTGGATATCAAAAAACTCATTTGTATTTCAATAATGGTACTCATTAATCTTACTTTGCAATTCTTAAGTAATCTAAGTTATACATAAAATCAATTAATTTAAGTACTTAAGATTATTATGTTAATGTAACAAAAACTTTGACAATTTTAAATAATTTACATTCTTAAAAGATTTTAGAAACAATCTTTATTTTAAATACAAAATATCCTATTACATTAACTTAATAGAAGGATATTTCTATTAATTCATCATTATAAAATACAATAGTTAAGTTTGATTAATTATATAAAGGATAAGTATAGAATATTAGTATTGATTGTGAATAATGCAAGGATATCATTTAATTAAATTTACCTATTTAAAAAATAATTGAAAATATGGCTACAAATATATTGGATATTGAATCATTCAATTCCTTATACAATGTAGCACTTACAAAAGATAAATTATTAGCTATAAATAATAAAGATAATGTAAGCAACTTAACTGAATTTTAATCACCAAATAGTTGTGAATTGATTGCCATTTAAGAAGATGCTAAATATATTGTAACACTTTGTAAATATAATAATGTTTATCATGCTTATTTGACTGTTTGTGATAAAGATTAGAAATGTAATAATGTTGATACTCCTTAAGATATATTAGAATTAAATGGAGTTCAAAAAATGGTAGTTATACCCAACAATTTATTATTAATGTAAGATTTTGGTAAAATTTATGTTTATTATCTCAATATAAATACTGAATTAACAAAATGGAGTATTGCATTTACTTAAATAATATAAAATGATAAGGGATTAACAGATTTTGTGATTTAGAAGTATGGTACTCCAAAAGAGGGAGAAAATTAAAATTATATTTTGAGTTTCATAGATTAAGCTGATCATTTAAACGTTTACTACACAGAATTTAAATAGAATAAGCTTAATATTATCTAAGAAAACAATATTTATTTGTATGATTTAATTAAAAAGAATAATCAATATGCATTTAAGACAACAGATTACATATAACTTTTTGCAACATCAGAAATATTAAATAATAAATTAAATTATATAATCATTTCTAATGATGTTGCATCTTTTAAATTGTAATTAGATTTGGATAATACTAAGTTAGTTGTAAATAGTAGGTTAATTAATGTATTGAATCCATACAAAAATTGGATAGCCTTGAATAAAGGTTATTTTAATAATGATAACTTACTTTTTATTCCTTATACTAATAAATAGGATATAGTTTTGGCTGCCTATGAATTAAATGATACTGAATTCACTATTAATATGGTTTATGGTTTATAAGATAGTGCATTTCAAGTAAAGGATGGATTGTTTATTGTTTATGCGTTTAATTAAGGTGTAAATAAAAAGCTATATACCAATTTGGTAGGAAAAGTGTTGAATAGTTATTAAATGAATTTAGAAGCAAGTCTTACATTTTTGAAACCCTCTTAATTAAAAGATAAATAATAAGTTAAAATAATGGCAAGTAACGCTTACAACTAAGAAGAATAGAAATTTAATATCAGTAGAGTTGATGATCCAATACCACCCCCAAAACCTCCTAATGATGATGAAAGTGGTAGTTCCAAGTATTATACATATTTTTTTATTATAGATGGTGGTGGATATTATTGATTGTGATTTTTGGAGTAGGATTGATTGTAGGTGGAGCATTATTTTACATGAAGCGAAAATAAGTCGGTCTATTTAAAGTCTAAGAGAATCAATATAGTTTGCATAAATATTGATAATTTTTATTATTGTTATAATGAATCAATCAACCAAAAACATGAAAAAGTCTGTAATATAAGATCAAAAAGTAGATGACAATCAATAGAGAAAGAAAAATGAAGAGAACTTAAAGATTCCTCTTAATTTATACCGTTCTTATACAAGAATTACATAACAATCTCTTTTAGAGGAGATAGCTCCAATGATGTCATAGATTGAATTTCTAAAAAAAAATTGTCCTGAGGGAACCAAAATAGAAGAATTTGCTGCTTAAGCATGTTCATATTTTAAATACGAATAATTTAGTAAAGGATAAATAGTTTTTAATTATGGGGAATATGGAGACAAGGTTTATTTGATATTATTAGGAGAGGTAGGAGTCCTTGTTTCTAGATCTTAAGAAGAAATTTCTAATGATAGAGAAGTTATTGAAACTTATAAAAGTAACTTGAACCCATTTGAAGAAGAAGTGTTAGATTATGAAACTATATTTAAAAAGAAAAAAAGGCCCCAAGATCTCTAAATGGAATTACTTCTAGCTTCTTAAAAGAACCCATTTGAAATCAATAATATTTATTTCAAAGATGGATTATGTCTTTATAAAAAAGTGTTTTAATTTTATTCAGGTTAAGCCTTTGGTGATATGGCATTATCTTCTGATAAACCACGTACTGCCAGTATTTTAGTTTTATCTGATGAACTTCATGTTTTAACTATGAATAGATAAGATTTTAAAAGTGTTGGAGAAAGATCTATTAAAGAAAAAAATCAAACTTTTGAATACTTTTTAAGTATCTTTATGGGTGTCAGTAAATTTATTGTTACCAAGTTTATTTAATATTTTTAAAAAATTGAATTTGCTCCATAAACCATTTTATGGAAAGAAGGAGATGAACCTAGATTCTTTTTATTGATTGTTAGAGGAAGAGTTGAAATTTATAGATCTTATGATGAAGATGCTTTACATGGTAAACTTAAAGAACCTTCTATTTTCTAATCCAAAATAAAACCAAAGAAAAAAGTTACTCTCTCATAACTTTCTGATAATTCTTTTGTTGGAGAAGCAGAACTTATAGACAACAACCCTGTTAGACTTTATTCCTGTATGACTTCTGATAATACTCTCGCTTATTATATGGAGAGTGATGCTTTTAATATTGTAAGAAAAAATCATCCAGATTTTCTTAAAATTTTGAAAGAGAAATCTTTTGTAATCAGGTCTTACTTACAAAGAAGGGAGAATTATCTATTCGAAAATATTCAAAAACAAGACAAAGCAATGGAAAAATTACAGTATCCTGATTCTACCAATACTGAAAGAGTCACAGTAGATGAATTGTATAGAGACACTAGCAAATTAAACTAAAAGATTTTAAGATCTCAATAAAAAAGTATGTTCACTACTACTGATATTGTTAATTCTAATAATTTAATTAGCAAGAAAATTACTCCTTAATCTGAAAATATGTTTATCTTTCATAAAAAATAAATAGAATTATTGAAGTAAAAGAAATAGTCCTAAATTAAAAGTAATAGTGTTATTCCGCCAATAAATTTATAGAAATCTATCTCATAAAATAATTTTGGACTTGAATGTTAAGTATTAAAATCTTATAGAAGAATGAGATTTTAATAGTTTTAAGCTAATAGAGAAGTCAGTCTAAAAATTAAATCTTAAATTGGATCATTAATCAGCACACAATTAAGATCCTCATCACATGATTCTTCTTTTCCTTTAGCATCAAATGAATTTGGAAAAAGAATTAAGACTCTTTAAGAGTTTTATTTTGCCAAAACCTTTATTACAACAAATAGATGAATATAAAAGTTTATAATTATCCATTATTTTTTTGTTATTTAATAGTTAATTAATTATTAATAGTAATTTATTTAAATATACAATATAGTTGTTCCCTCAATCCAAAAAATAATTTATACAGAGTTGCTTAATAATTTTATATTAATGAGAAAATACTCACTTTTATTATAATTAAAATTTATCAATAAACAAATTCAATACTATTTCAATCTAAAATTTAAATTGCTTTTTCTTTATTTTTTTAAAACAGGAGAATTTGACAATGGACTAGATTATAATTATATAATAAAATTACGGCAATTTTATGAGTTATGTATTTCTTTTGGCAATTTAGCTAAATTAAATTGATTCCGAATGCAACATTGTTTTATTTGGAGATATTGAAACTCTTTTATTATTATGTGTAAATCTAATAGGGGATGGTAGATTATTGCTTTCAAAGAATATAGTACTTGTGCTACGAACTTATTTAATAAATGATGGATTTCGAGAACTACTTCTTACAAGTTTTAATTTAAAATTAGTATTTGTATCTGCTGTAGAGTCATTGAATTCATAATTACTAAATTCACTTGGTATGATAGTTCCAAATTTTTGGCATAAAAATTTAATCATCATCAGAGATTTAATCATTTAAACTGCTTTCATCTTATTATCAAAAAGTGTTTTCATATCTGCCATAGTAATTGGTTACCATAATTCTCCTTTGCCTGAAAGCCAAGGATGTGATAAAGCTTAATTTGCATTCATTCTTGCTTCAGGTGAATAAGCAGCACATTTTTAAAAGAAAGATCTTTGATAATCATTCATTTCATATAAATTAGGGTTGAATTATTGAACTCTCTGAACAAAAGTTGAGGTAGATTCTGATGGATCCCAAAAAGGATGTTTTTTATTGATTAATTGATAAGCAATAATGCCACAGCTCCAGATATCAACAGATTTAAGATATGGTTATTTAAAAATCATTTCAGGAGCCATAAACAGAAGTGTTCCACATTTATCATATGATAGTTTAGATTCTGAATGTGAACTAAGTCCAAAATCAATAAGTTTAAGTTATCCTTCAGTTGTAATAATTATATTATCTATTAGAATAGATACAATACCTGGTTTGATGTCTCGATGGATAATATCTTGAGAATGTAGATAGGATACTGCATTAAGTAATTCGATAACGATTTGTTTGATATGAGTTTCTTCCATTTCAATAGTTTTGATGAATTAAGTCAGTGTTTTGCCCTCTAAATATTCTTAGACAATGTATAAAGAATTTTCGGTTTCTTTGCTCTTTGTATAGAATATTATAATACATAATAGTATTAAGCAAAACTCTGATGATGAATGGACTCCAAAATTTCAACTTCCTTTTTAAATTATTCAATGTATATAGGATCCATTACCTATTTAAATTCAAAAAATATGTACTTTTATTGCTACCTTTTTGGAATCGTATTCTCCAAGAAATACTTAACTAAAAGCACCATGACCTATTTATTGAAATAGTTTAAGGTCGAAATCAAAGGAGAATTCCATTATATTTAGTTATAAATAAATATTTCAATAATTTTATTAGAATTGCTTCTTCATCTTGCTCACATTTCCTTAAAATATCTCAGTAGGGAATCTCTTGGGTTTGAGGATAATTACTTATTTCCCAAAGGTTTATAACATTGGATCCTAATGATTCATACTAGGCAAAAAGCTCTGTTTTTTATTAGAATTGTCATATGAAATCGAGATACTATTTTATGAAATGTTTCTTTGTCGATATGGTACGAAAATCGTTTCATTTTCATCAGTCAGATCAGGTTGACTTTTGGAATTAGAAGGAGCTTTTTAATTTATACTAAAGGCTCTGTAATTTGACTGGGTTTTAGTTCTTTCACGTTACTGACTTAATTGTCTCAATTTGTTTTATTCTTATTACAATTTTGATAGGTTTTCATGTCTATTGATAAATGATAGGATCTACATTCAGTAATTAGATTAATCAAATACCTAACATTAGGCCTTGCCATCATTTTTGCTTATTTTGAATCTTATTGTTGATTATTATCAATAGATTGATATTATTTGTAATAAATGTAAGGAGTATTTTTGAGCTTCTTAATATCACTTAATGTTTGACGCTAATCCAACATTTATATATTATTTAATAAATGAATGATCCTTTTGATTTGGATTACTATTATCAATTACTTGAGACAGCTTTACAGAAGGGAACAACTATAGAATTATTATCTTCCAATAGATAATAAATAGATGAAATGATGCTTGATTTAAAAAAAAAAGTTCAATGATTAGAATGAAATTGAAATTAATAAGAAATTATAAAGAAGAAATTGGTTGGTTGACTGAGGATATATAGACAGAAGAATCTACTTAAAAAGAGAAAGGTAGTAGTTTATAAACATATTTATATAGAATCGATGAAGAAAGTTAATTAATTACAAGTAAAAATTAATAAGAATACAACTGATATAAAAAATTATTTGATGAATTAGATAAATTATTTAAAGAAAGTGATCCTGATGAACAAGAAACCAGAGAAATTATTATAAATTAGAAGGCAATATAACAGGAAGTGGCATATATATTGTAATCTATTAAAAATACAATTTGTAATTATAACAAAACTATTCAGTAGATAATGAAAAGATATGTATTACAATTCATATTAAATATTTAGAAATACTAGATTCTAATTTGACAGAATAATAGAAAACAGATATCAAAGAATAAGAGATTCATAAGAAAAGTAGAAAAGTAAATGATGGATATTTTAGATTAGAGAATGTGTTTCAGTATTTTAATTGGATTAATTGCAATAACTACTCCTATAGTTGTAGTTTTGAAATTTAAGTAAAGTAGCGGTTGATTTTGATTGAATTTTTTAGAAATGAATATGAAATCTATGTTAGATTAATAATATATTAAAATGCAAAATAATAATGGGACTTTGTTAGCAATTATGGTAAAATTTAGAATGATTGAATATAGACAGTAGAGATTACATAAGATGAGAAAGATTAAATTTATATTTATGAAAGTGATGATCCTAGAGATTTAGGAATAGCATTTGCATCAAAACATGACCTTCCTGGACGTTATCTATTGAAGTTGATTGATAGCATATCGTAACATAAATAATAGGCGCAACACACTATAAATAATGAATAGAAAGTGATCCATGATCAAAAATCAAATTATTTTAGAAATTCAACAAACTCAACTCCTTATAAATAGAATAGTTAGATTTCAACTCAAAGTTGTTAAAAGAAGAGTCCTTTGATAAGTAGTAGATCACATTGTAGAGATTTCTCATAAGATGGTAAATAATTAATCTATTGATAGTTAGTAAGATGATGAGGGACAATAGTGCAAGAGAAATCAAATAATTGAAACCTAGAGATGTGAACGAGTTGACATTCACTCCCCAAATTAACAAAAATTCTGAATAGATTGTCGTAAGAGCCATGATACAATATTTATAGAAATAAAAAAACTAAGATAATAGTGTAGAACAAAGATTGATCAATTATGGCAAAGAGAAAGAAAAAAAGTTACAAGATTTGAGAATGTAGAAATAACATTCATAAGACCAGTAAAATAAGTCATTCACTTATCATCCCAAAACTACTTAGAGATCTCATGAAATTATAAATGAAAAAAGTGTTAACAAAACTTACAAAGACATTTATAATAAGACACCAGAGTATTATAATTAGGATAACAAATTTAGTAATAATAATTCTTATGTATTGAATTTACCATGTGCTGATCAAGGTGTTGTTTAATAGGTTTGGAGAGCCTCCTTGAAGAAATTATTTAATATGCTTGACAAGGAACAAAAGGGTGAATTAAATACTGAATAAGTTGACTTATCATAAATGAGTTATGAAATGTTACAAATTGTTGCTCCTGTATTATTAATCATGGAAGAAAGAGGAGGAACTTTCAAATTTGAAATGTTTGCTAAGGAAGTCACTAATTATTGTGTCAATCACAACTTTGTTGAAAATTTATTTTCATTACTATTATAATGATGTTAACTGTTATATATGATTATATTAAAAATATAATGGGAAATTGTTGTAATGGAAATTAAATGTTGGATAGACAGAATCCATAAATTATTTTAGTTACAGACTAATAAAATTATTCTCTTTAAGTTGATAAAGCTGCAACCAAAATTTAATCTTATTTTAGAGGAATGAAGGTCAGAAAAGATATCAAATCTATGAAAAATCAATATCATTGTAATAATGAACATGCACCTTTAACTATGGTTGCTAAATTATCTAGAATGCCTAATTATCTTACTGAAAAAACAAAAAAAGTACATGATGAATAAGGACCTTTTTAAGAAATGTTAGAACCAGATTTACCAAAATTAGGACCATATGAACATAATGACTAAACAGTCTATTACGGTTAATACAAAAATGGATTGAAACATGGTTATGGTACACAAATATGGATAGATGGATCAATATATGAAGGTTAATGGCAAAAGAACTCTGCTTAGGGTATAGGTAGATTAATTCATTGTGGTGGAGATGTTTATATAGGAGAATGGTAAAATGATAAAGCAAATGGAGATGTAATATATTATGGATAATAGGGGAACCTATATACATGCTGATGGTGCAAAATATATAGGTTAATGGATTGACGATAAATAACATGGAGATGGCATAGAGACTTGGCCAGATAACTCCATCTTTAAAGGTCAATACTAAATGGGCAAGAAACATGGACATGGAGAGTTCTAATGGAAAGATGGTTCTAAATACGTTGGAGATTTTGATAATAATCTTATATAAGGATATGGTGAGTACACTTGGTTTGATGGTAGAAAGTATATAGGATCTTGGAAGAATAATAAAATGGATGGTTAAGGAGTATATCTATATTATGATCATTAGATTTTTACATGGATAGATGGAAGAAGATATAAAGGAGAATATAAAAATGATAAAAAGGATGGATATGGAGAATTCAAATGGCCTGATGGAAGAGTATGCTAAATATATTGATTAATAGATTTATCGTGGAAAATGGTATAATGGAAAATAACATGGAGTAGGAGTTTATATAGGAGAATCGAATGTAGAGAAATAAGGAATATGGGAATAAGGCAAACGGATTAGATGGATTCATAAAGGGGAATCTATTATTACTGATTGAATTTATATATATATATATATAGATAATATCAATATAATATCAATATAATATAATATTAATGAATAGCACTGCTTAAGTCTTATTTTTAAAGGTCGAATAAGGGAATGTTAATAAAGTTATTGAAATACTCTAATAATATCCTAATTTGATAGATCTTGAAAATGTAAAGTCAGGATAAACTTGCTTGACAATAGCTTGTCGTAAGAATGATGGTTCAATGATAGAGAAATTGATTACTTAAGGAGCAGATATTAATAAGACTAATAGAGTAATATATAACGATTGATGTAGTTAAATCAATCACCATTATGGATTTGTTCATTTTACAATTATAGAAGAACTGCTGATTTTCTGTTGAATCATGGTGCAGATGTAAATTAGTAGGATAAAGTATTTAATTTTGAGTATACAAGAAAGGATTTTCTCCTTTGATGATTGCAGCGTAGAGAGGAAATTTGGAGACGGTGGCTTTATTATTAAATGCTAAAGCTAATATCTAACTGTTAAATAAAGTATAATTGTATTTTATCACATTATTATAGAATCAAGATACAGTATTTGATGTATGTAAGGACTATGATACTCTCTAATTTATGATACAGACATTATAAATAGAGGAAGTTAGAGTGAAATAACCAGATAAATTCAAACCAAAATAATAATAGAATGTTAATTCAATGAAATCAACTTAAACAAAGTTTTCAAATAATTCCTATAGAAGAGAAAAGTCTGAATCAATTCCTAACTTAAATGAAGAGTTTTACACGATTTAAACTATGATTTATTCAATTTGTGAAGAGATGCAACTAATTTTTAATGAAAGTATTTAAAAGTTTAAGGATTGTATTTTAAATAAATAAAATTTGACTGAAGCAAAGAAGTCAATTTCAATGGAATATGAAAAGATTTAATAATCACAGCATATAGAAGATAATATTCAATTCTAATATGATAATTTTCAATATGAGATTAGTAGATAATTAGGGAGAACACTATATTCTATTATTCATAATTTAGATAAGGCTTAAGTAAAATCCCCTTCTCCAAAAAATAAGAAATATTTATCAGCAGAACCTTTGATTGAAGCTACAGTTGAAGAAGAGCAATCGACTCCATTGAGTTAATTTCGGAATTAATTAAAAAAGGTAGAGACCCCATCATAAATAAAGGAACCATTAAGTAGGGGGAGTGTTAAAGGTGAGAATGAACAATTTAATAAGATGATGACTTAGAAATTGGAGATTTTAAATGAAATGATAAATTCTCGAATTGGAAATAGGAAATAGTGACTTATAATTACTAAAAATATATTTAATTATTAAATGTAAACTAAGATAGATAGGTCATTTTTTGAAGAACACACAATAGATTGTTCTTTTTGGGAAAAATCATAATCCTAAATAAATATTGACAAAATAGAGTATCAGTTTATGCTTTTTGAGAAAAGTAAGAAAACTGGATTTTGGGTAAGCAGAAACTATATTATTTAAGATTCTAAATTAATCAAGCAGAGAGTAAATAATATAATTTTTATATATAAGCCAAATAAAATAACAATCCATTCAATCAATCTTAATATGAGTAGAATAGAGAAAATTAAATATTAAAATAATTAAGAAAAGGAGAGCTGCAATAGAGTAAAAATATACAATATTTTTTAGAAGAAGTATGGGATCAGAATAATAAGAAATTAGAGATGTAGAGAATTCTATTCAAGATCAAAAGAAATAAATTAAAAAATTTGGGAAGAATTAAAAAAATAGTCTCTTCAGATAACATTCAAACAAGATTATGTTATTGAAAAAATGATTGGAAAAGGAAACTTTGCTAAGGTATTTGAATGTTCTTCTATTTTTTAGGTGTATCTTTGTAACAAAAAATCTGACAAATAGTAATTTGCTGTAAAAGTTTTCGAAAAAAGTAAGATGATAAACACTGAAACAGATAAATTTGCATTATTGAAAGAAATATCTATTTTGAGAAAGTTGAATTACAAGGGACTTATTAAGATGCATGAAGTCTATGAGGATGAGACACACATTTATTTGGTTTAAGAGTATTTATAAGGAGGTGAATTATACCAGCATATTAAAAAAAATTAAAAACTGCCAGAAAATATTGTGGCTGGAATCATTGCTACTTTATTAAAATCTCTTGAGTATCTACATAAAAAATCAATACTCCATAGAGATCTTAAACCTGAAAATATGATATTAAGAAAAAAAGGAGTTTTAGATGACATAGTAATTGCTGATTTTGGATTGGCTGATTTTTATGATCCATTAGGAAACTATATGTTTTAAAGATGTGGAACTCCTGGATTTGTGGCACCTGAGGTATTGTAAGACAAACTTTATGATTCTAAAGTAGATATTTTTAGTGTTGGATGTCTAATGTATTTATTATTAGTTGGCAAATCTCCATTTAAGGGATCCTCCTATGATGAAGTAGTAATGCGTAATTTTAATTGTAAAGTTGATTATCAATCTATCGAATCCATTGTATCAATTTAATGTATATTTCCATTTTTATTTAGGTCTACAATTATTAAAATTATTATTACATCGTCGATCATCATAAAGACCAACTCCTAAAGAAGCATTAAAATATGAATGGTTTATGCTTAATTTGGATTAATAAAAATATAGAGAATTGAATAATGATGAAGAATAAGGTTAATATATAAAAGAAACAACTAAATCAAATGATGTTGGAAGTTATGGATATATGAAATATTTTAGTGGAACTTAAATTTGTGAAAAACCTGAATTCTCTACTCCATAAATATCACATAAAACTAAAAAATAAGATGCCTCCATTTATACACCATAATATGTTATGATGTAATCAATATAAGAATAGTTTAAAGATAGTGAAAAATAGATATCAATAAGAGATTTAGAGGATGAATTTGGTGATTTGGTATTTGAAGATGAATCACCTTAATCACACAAATTACCTCAATATTAATTAATAGGAAAATTAAAGAAGGTTGTAGATTAACATCATTCATCTTATTATGCTTCTCTTTTTATCAAAGTATGAATATAATATTATAATAGTAAACATAACAGAGTTAAACAAAAGATCTTGAACCTCAACTTTCTAATATTCAGATTAATTAAACTCAAACTTAACCTAAAATTGCAAACAAAATCATGAATAATTTAAAGAATCTTGAATTAGTTTGATTTAAACTATTTTTTATGACTAAATTATTAATTTAAATCAAATTTACAATATATGCCATAAGTTTATGATTCATATTTCATTAGAATTAAATATTGATTATAATAGAATTTCTAATTCATTTATTTCTTAATCATTAACTGTGTCTTAATATTTATTAAATAATGTTTATTTACACCAATAAAATATTCAAATTACATGAAATCTCTTCAATTTTAATAGAAAATATAATCTATTTCTAAGTGATTTATTAAGAGTAAGGTGTAGATTCCTATTTAATGTTTCTCTGTTAAATTTAATTAATATGTTAATGGAAAAAAAATAAAAAAATAATCATAATAATGAATTTAACATTCATCAAAAGAATATTCAATTAGTAAAAATACCATTATGTAAATTTTTAATTCATTCTGAATCTGAACTGATTGATATTAAACCTGCAATGGGCAAATTCCATATATTAGACATATAGGACATAAACATTATTGGTTGATAATATTAATTAATAGGACTTAGATCTCTTTCAATAAAGTTCATATCATTTGAGCGATAATTGTACATTTTTTATCGTTTTACCTTTCCTTATTTCCAAACTCTTTTAATCTTATTAAATTAAACTCTGCATTGAGGACAAGTTTACTTTTACTTAGCCCAAACTTCAATACATTAAAAACAATAGGTATGCTAACATGTCTAAATGATACCCTATATTTTTTTGATAGTCAATTTACTTTATCAATTATATCCCCATAACATATACTGCAATTTTCAAGAGGCTGTTCAATAGTTTATTACTTCTTTGCTTTACCTTTCTTTATTCTCTTTTTTACTTCTCCACTAACTATTTCTGATTTTTCACTCTCTTTTTGCTGTTCAAATTGCTCCATTATATTAGATAAATTAAATTATATTATAATTAATTAAAACTAATTACAAATTCCAACATAAATATAATAAAACCCATTACTAATTCTAATAAATTAATAGAATCATAATTAATTCCATAATCTATTTTACATTGTAATTTTATTACAATTTCATATACTCTCTATCTTTATTCAATACTAATTATTATCTTTAAATCAAAACCTTTAATTAAAGACCAAAATATTCTTATTCTTTATTTATTTATAACCAATTTAAATTCATTTCAATTATGAATGAGCATCAACTTTAATCTATTATGAATAGAGTGTGATTAAAGTATTTTCTATCTTTTGTTAACCTAATAAAGTATATATATATAATTTATAATAATATATATCACGACTCATCCTTTCCCTTTGTGATAGGTCGATCAATATATGAAAAAGGATTGTAACTGTCCTTCTTTTAGAAACAAGCCTAATAGATATCGGGTTTCTTTATGATTGATTACAAAGGCTAAACCAAATAAATGGATTAAATCTTTTTTCCCAATAGATACAAATCTGCATCCTAAATAAAGGTTTTTTTAATTGTTTTCGGAGATTCATCATCCACTATCCTTAGACTTTCAAACTTCCTTTTCAAAGAACTGAATTCAGCCATTTTAATTAAAATATTTATTATATAATTTTGAAATAGTTAACACATTTAATCGAATCCATTATGGTGGAAATTAGGCAATGAATCATTCTATATGTAGAAGGGGAAAGAAGTGGGTAATACAAGAATCATTTTTATCATCTGAATATAAAACTTGAAAAAATAATTTTAATTAGTAGTAAAATAATTTAAACAAGATGATTTCAATAAATACTATCAAATTATTAATATTATATAAGTTACAATAGAATATTAAATATCTACATAATTATATAATAAAATGAAGCTATAAATTTTATATCATCTATTGTAAAAAATCAAAAATTAAACTTGGAAGAATAAAATACAGTTAGAGACTTTAGAGTAGTGGTTTAGTTAATATATTTGTGAAAAGGGAAATCCTTTAACAGAATTATAAGCAATTTTAATAGTACCTGGACAAATCAATTAAATAAATTCTTAAACCATATAACTAAATAAATTTTAATGTAGTTGTAAAATTTTTGTTAAATCCAAAAGGGTTTGTATATATAAGAGAATTCATCATTATTCATGATCACACAAATAACAAATATACTCATCTATGGAAGGATTAATATTTGAATATTTAGTTTCATCAATTAATTATATTCCAAAATTTTATTTGATAATACAGATTTTTCAGTACCTTAAACATCAACAATTAAGTAATTTATTAATAAATATCAATAATCATGAACTAAATGAAAAGATATTGAAGTCTTCAGAATTGAATGTGAAGCATTTCTTATTCTTTTTTTAATAATAAAGAATTGTTTAAATAAATCTGCAATTTTTATACTCTTAAGATTACTGATTTAAATACTAGAAACCTTTTTAAAATTATAATATGAGATTAATGATATTTTTATTTCCGAATAATTTGAATAAACATTATTTTTATTTGTTAATTTTTGTTTATCTGATAAAATTCTCATATTATTGACATAATATATATATTTTAATAAAAACGAATATGGAGGAAAATATGTTTTATTTGGATAAGCAGTCACACAAAACTAAATGGCATTTAGTTTTAATGACATCATTTGGATTGATCGCATCTTCATATTGTTTGGTTTTGCCAGCTTAAATGTAAACTTAAATTGGAGAAGCATTTGATATTGATGATCCAAAATAATTTTTAGGTTGGTTAACTTCATTGCACTTTTTATTGAATTCATTTTTACCTTTCTTTTCTGGTCTTATCAGAGATTTCTATGGTGATAGAAAAAGCATCATATTTTAAAATGGATTATGTGCACTTGGTTAAATTATTGTTACATTTGGAATATCATCTGGAAGTCAAATTGTATTTATTATTGGAAGAATCTTATTGGGCTGGGGAATAGAATCCCTCTTAATAGTATTAACATCGTTTATATGTTCATATTATAAATACACATATTTAGTAATTTTGTATTTATATATTTTTAGACTTTTGTTTTGGGTATGTTTCAATTTGTTTACACTTTGGGATTTGTACTTTGTATATGGTTTGCACCACAAATAACATCAGTTGGAGCTTCAAATACTATTGCTATTTTGGCAACATCATTAGGATTGTTGATGTCTATTGTTGCTATAGATATTGATGTAGATGCTTAATCAACAATATTAAATAAAGGTGCAAAGTATTTTAAAAAACATCATGACAAACCAAAAAGTTCCACTTTACATTAATAGTAGTAATAATAAATAGAAGGAGAAGAAATATATGTTGATCAATAGAATTAATAGGAAGATTAAATGGAGGTTGAATAAATTTAATCTGAAATATTGCCATAAACATTTTTTGAGAAATATTTTGGATTCTTTAATAAACATCAATATCCTTCAATTTATTGGTATTTATTATGGTTTTATTCTTTTGCATCTACTTCTGTATTAGTATTGGTAGATTATGCTTAAGAATTTTTGTATGATAAATGGTTGATTGCCATAGATAATGGAGAAACATTAGCCTGGAAATTAGTAACTTTGATGTGGTTGTTTTCTGGAGTCATAACACCATTATTAGGTTTTGTTATTGATAAATATGGATAAAGATCTTCCCTTGTAATTATTATTTATATATTATAGACAATCTTTTCAGGATTAATGGCTATTTGGGCACATATCTTAGTACTCTTATAATCCCCATTTGAAGGACTTCTATTATTAGGATTATCATTTTCATTATCTTATACCACAGTTTGGAGTGGAGTATTATATTTGACTGAACCAAATACACATGGAAGAAGTCTATCTTTGTTTGTTTGTCTATAAAATTTTGGCATTACTATTACACCATTTATTTGCAAATTTTTTGAATAGTAAAATTAATTTAATTGAATTAATAGATTGACATCATCCACTGTTGTTACTGAAATCTTTTTGTTAGTATTAGCAATCTTGGCTATGCTCATATCATTAATGGTTTATAGTGAAGATAAGAAATTCGTCAATCTCATAGATAGAGGTCTTGAAGTTGTAAGTGAAGTGTTCACAGAGTATAATATATTTACTAATTTAACAAAGACCCTCTTCCAAATTTAGGAGTAAAGAGCAAATTTGAATTTGATTCAGATGTCAAATATAATAAATATTAGTCAATTTTAAATATATATATATATTTTTTATTACATTTAGTCTACTAATTCCTTATCAATATTATGTAATTCTAATTTATACTTTCTTTCTTAAAGATTATAGATTTTCTAATTATTCTTTTAAATAAAATTTCTTTGATTTATTAAATCTATCAAGAAACTATGAATCATATATGATCCAAACTTTTCAATTATATATTTATATTCTAATCAATTTTATGAATTATATAAACTAAAAATATAATAGTAAATATATGAAAAATATTATAAGGATATCACATTATAAAAAAGCTTCCTCAATAATTCTCTTAGTAATAAATTATGTAATACGTTCCTTTAACAGTTCATTTAAGTGCTCTTGCCTAACTCTATTAATAATGTGCCACCTTGTCTGAAAAGCATGATCGACTAGCCAAAGGATTGGACATTTTTAATACAGATGTTAATCAATTTACAATTGCTCCTATGTTTGATTAAGAGAGAGTTATGCAAGAACAAAATACAGAGGCTCCTTAATTCTAAGATTTTAGTTCATAGAAATAAAATTCACCATTATCCAGGAGTAAGACACCTGTGGAGATTGAGTAATAAAATATTTTTAACTTTTAAGTTTAGTAACAGATGAAGATATTCAAATTGAACAAGGAACCAAACCAATACAAAATGAAACCAAAAAAATTAAGAAAAATAAACAAAATATAGATACTTCAAAATTTTTGTAATGTCCTGTTTGCTAAAAGTAATGTAAAAATGGGGCAGGTTTGAAAAGACATTAATCAAGGATGCATGTTGATAAGCCTTTAAAAAATGTTACTAAAAAAATGTATAACAAAAAACAATAAGGAAATATTATTTAAAACTGACTTATTATAATTGTCTGAAATAGATATATATATAAAGTAATTTATGTTATATAAATTGTACATTGACAAAATAATATAAGTAAAAGAGTTTAGACATATATTATTTGTAATTTTTAATTTATTAATAAAAAAAATTGTTCAAAATTTATTCACTCTATTCATTAAATGATTATAATTTTATGGATTAATAAACATAGCCTGTGTAAATTTCTTTAGGTGAATAAAATTGCAGATGTGTTTCAAATATTGTATTCAACAAGAGACATGTATTCGCTGTTGGAACTTGGAATGCTAAGAAAAATAATGAAGTAAAAATACAATTTAATTATTTCTTAAGATATATGTTTATGAATATTTAGAATTTGAATAAAAGATTGTATAATTATATAAAATACCAATAAATGGAATGGTTGAGAAGATCATAGCAAAAAAAGAATAATTATATGTTATCTATATTGATCGTATTAACCAAAATATTAAATTTTAGCATAATAAAGAAAGACAAAACTTTGTTGCATAGAATTGACTGACAATGGACGATATCAAGTAAATTTTGATTTGTTGTATGAAGGATTAACAAAGTAATACTTTTTTTATTACATTTTCTAGTGTTATTTGTCCAGAAGATGAACCTATTATTTATTTGAGTTCCAATAAATCAATTATACAATTTGATTTGAATAAATAATCATTTGACAATATAATAGACGACAATGATCTATATAATTTGTGTGAATAGGATCCACATCATAAGAATTTATTTGTTAGATCTTAAAATAATTATCTATGCATTTAAGATACTAGAGAAAAAAAGTAATTAAAATTATCATCATTAGAGTAACCAAATACAAGGCACATAGTCTATAAATATTAGATATAGATTTCAATCCAAATAAATAATATTATCTAATAACTGGCGGTGAAGATTGCTTAGCCAAAGTTTGGGATATTCGTAAAACATAATATGCAATTAAATCATTTGAAGATTTGTAGAATTCTGTTTTATAAGCAAAATTTAATAAATTTCATGATTAATTAGTTTCATTAGCATGTAATTTTTATTATCTATATATTTAGTTGATGATGGAACTATTTCATTATATAATATTACATCAGTCTCCTCTGTCCCTTAATTGAATAAAGAAGATGATTATTTGGTTAAACAGTATGATGAACATGAAGATTCTATTTATGGATTAAGTTGGTCAAGGGGAACTGCATGGGTTTTGGCATCAATAGGTTATTGTGGTCATATGATAATAAATACAGTTCCAACAACTGAGAAATATAAAATATTATTGTGAAAATTGTATTACAATTATATATCTATATATATATAATGGAAATAAATAAAAATACTTATATATTTTTATCATAATGTAAAAAGAATAATATAGCCTTTTTATATTTTCTATGAGAGAATTTATCAAATTTTAAGATTTTAGAAATTCATGAAAATTTAATTAAATTAAATAAAAGAAATTATGATATAATTATAATTATTTAGTTGAGAATGGTTTTTACTATTCCAGTAAAATATAGTGATACTTTTTTTGAATAGTAATCCAAATGTTAAACAGATATTATAAATAATTGTAGAATTTCAATTATATATATTCATTTAGAAAATTTATAGATACTAAACAGATATTTGACTTACATCTTTACCTATATCTAAGTAAATGATTTAAGAATTAAAACTATAATGCACTTTTTTAGAGTATTTATTTCAAAAATTCTATATTACAAATGAATATCATAGATATCACTTATATTTATTAATATTTTCTAGTTAATTATATAATAGATATGTCTTGTTTTGAGGGGAAATCAAACGGATAAGCTATAAATGAGACTAACAGATGTTGAGAAAGAGAACAAGATATTGAAACAAGAATAAAATCAATTAATATCCACTTTATTAAAATAATTGAGTGAATTATAAGAATAAAAAGGCAAATCTTATAAAACAATAAGAATCAAGGAACTATAATGCATGAGCTATGCAAATTATTTTGAATCAATCAGACTAATATAGATTTATTGTATTTGATTTTTAATCATAAAATGTAATATTACCAATAACAATTAATATTATTAGAAATTACCTACAAACAGTACGAAGAAATAGTTGTACATGAAACAAATTGAAAGAAAAATATATAAAGAAAGTTTCATAATTTCAATTTGTGAATACTAGTAAAATATGTAGTGTTATAGATATTATAATGTAAAATAAGAGTTATAACTAATGGATGAAGAATAATCAATGTTAGAATTATTAGAGATTCCATAAGTTAATAAATTGTGTTTAAAAATTAACTAATTAGGTTAGTAGATAATTGAGAAATTGAGTGATTATAGTTAAAAACGGGATTATATATAATAGATATAAGTTATTGGAGAGTAACTAATACAGTTAAATTAAAGGATAAATGTACCTCTTAAATAAGTATTACTACAATGAATATATAAATATATAATTAACAACATTTATTCAGTTAATATATAACACAAAATAACACAAATCAAAGGTTAAGAGCATTCATTCCAATTGATCAAAGAAGGTGTCGAGATCATCTTCATAGTTGTCTATAAAGTTTTTGATCATCGGGTTTTCTGGTCTCTCAATCTCAGTGAAATGTGAATCATACGATTAGGTAGATGAAACACTCACAGAATCTGTTTTTATTTGTTAAATAAGTCGAATTAAAGGTTTTGGTTGAGTAATTGTATGAGTGTTCATATGTATATAAAAATCTTAAAAAAAATATTAAAAAATTACTTAACTCACATCAGGCATTTTATAATGCAAGAATTTTAATCATTAAAAAAACTCATCTAACAAAAAAAATAATAGCAAGTCAATTCTACAACTATTTAAGAATAAAAATTTAAAGTTGAATAAGAAAGACAAAGATAATTGTAAGAGTAACAAGATAGGGAAAGAGAGAAAGTATTTTATTTATTCATTCTAATTAGCACGAAAAGTTAGTTAAGAAACTAAAAATTTAAGATGAATATTATAAAACAAAGGATATTGAAAGAGTGAAAATAAAAAGACTAGATTAATAATGTATAAACTCTGAATGTGATAAAATTTAATAGGATGAAATATAAATTTCTCAGGATCTCCCTCCAATTGAAAAAAAAGAAGTTCAAAAAAGACTTAGAGATTTGGGAGAACCTATTACATATTTTGGAGAAAGTGATTGGCAAAGATACAAGAGATTGATGTAATTGTAATTAGTTTAAGAAAAAAAGGAAAACCTTCAAAGGGAAATAGAAATCAATGTTTTAGAAGGAGAAGATAAAGAGGAAATCAAGATACTTCTTAATAAAATAAAGGAGAGAAATCTAGATCCAAATACTGCACTTGTTCCTGTATTCCAATGCAAGGGAAAGGAAGAAATTGAATAATAATTATTGGATGGAGTATCACTTTTAACAAGATGTGAAGATGTTTATTTATGGTGCAAGAAAATGTTGAGAGAATGGAATATTAAGTAGTTGGATAAATTTAATACAGAAACATTAAAAAGAAGTTTAGAAGGTTCTCAGGCATTTAATTCTTTTAAATAAACTCTAGATTATATAAAACCATTAACAGAACAATTATAGAAAGCAAAAATGGTATAATCAATTAATGAAGAAATCTTAAATGCATTGTATCTTATAATAAGATTTTGTGTATATAAGGAATATGTTAGAGCATATGATAAATATTTAGAATTGGCTATTGGTAATGCTCCATGGCGTAAGATTATATTCTTATTATTATTCATTAGCTATGGGTGTTACTATGGTTGGTATACATGAAAGGACTGGAAGATCAAAGATTTCAAGTTCATAAATAGCTCACATTTTAAATGATGAAACTTAAAGAAAATACATATAAGCAATAAAAAGGTTGATTACTGTTTCATAAAAGAGTTATCCAAGTAATGATCGTAGTAAAATGGTTGATTTTAGAACTGAATATGCTTGGTGATATGAATATATTAATCAATAATATAAATTTATTGTAAATATTAAATAAATTAAGATAATTTATTACCATGATTTAATAACAATAAGAAATTGTAATTGAACCACCTCTCTATTTTGCTAAAGATCATTTATTTGACTTAAACTTTCATCCTTTTTAAGATGTTGTATGTTGTGCATAGGTATCAGGAGTTGTGAATATGTAATCATTATTATCCACAAGTTAAGATTGAAATATTCATCTGATGATGTTGTAGAAATAGCAGCTTTTACTCACCATTAATAATCTGCAAGAATCAGTTAGTTCTTTAGAGATGGTTAACACCTAATCACAGCTAGCAAAGATTGTTCATTTGCTATATTAGATAATAATGGTAAAATGATCCTACATCAACTCAAAGCTCATAAGTATGATAATAAATATATCTAAATAGACATGCTATAAATGCTCTTAAATAATTGAATGATAGTATTATTGCCACAGGAGATGATACAGGGAACATTAAAATATGGGATTTAAGACAAAATAAATCTGTTTTTAAAGTAAAAGAAGCTGAAGAAGCTATTTCTGGAATTGAAATAGATTCATCAAATAACTTATTACTTTCATCAAGTTTAGATGGTTATTTAAGTGTTCATGATTTAAGATTCTAAAGTACAAATGAAAAATGTTTATATGCAAAAAGTGATTGTATGGAAGAGGAATTAACAGATATATGCTTGGTGAAAAATGGTTAATTTGTTTGTACTTCAACAAGTGAAGGAAATTTATTATTATTTAAATGGGATTATTTTGGTGATTTTAAAGATAGAATTATTGGTCATCCTAATTCTATTGATTCAATTGTAAATTATTTTATTATATCAATTAGTGTAAAATAGATGAACATTCACTAATTACAGGTGGTGAAGATGGTCTTGTAAGAGGAGTTTCAGTATTCCCAAATATAATTACTGGAATATTAGGTTAGCATGAAGATAATTCTTATTTCCCTATTACTAAAATTGTTGTTGATAGAACATAAAAAATTGCAGCTTCATTATCACATGATAGTTCAATTAAATTTTATGATATTGCAGATTTTGTAAATAATAGAAAATCAGCCAAAGTTTAAGTTAATGAAACAGAATTTGAATATACAAATAAATAAACTCAAAAAGAAATGGACATGGAAAAAGATTCTGATGATTCAGATGAAGATTCAGATGATGATGATGATGATGAAGATGATGATGATAAATAGAAAAAACAAAAAAGTTTAAAAACTAAAAATCTTTAATAATCTATTGCTAATCTTAAAAAGTAGAAGATTAAATAGTTTTTTGACAAAATGTGAATAGTTTTGTTTATGATAATCATTTTTTAATTTAGCAGTAATCATTAATAAATATTAAATAAATTAATGAAATAATCATCATCTTATTCTTTATGGTGATGTAACTTAATTAATGATCTACTCTAGATTTTTTCTTTACTAAGGTGATTACACTCTAGATAACAGATTATCCAAAACAACTTCATGTTAACCAGTTTCATTATTGAGACTATTTTTAACTGGATTAAGCATATGTTGAATCAAATTTTAAATCTTATTTACTTTTGTACTCTTTTTCCCAGAATTGTATTGAGAATTAACATTAATTCCTCTAGTTTTGAGATGTACATTTTTAATAGTGATTCTTTAATCAACAACAAACTATTCATCTTCATTTCCTTTTGGAGGATATTATATGACTTAATTTAGAATAGAGACTATTTAATTCTTCTCAAAAATACCTTCTGTCATTTATTTTGAATTGTAATTTAAGTAAAACCCTTTGTAATTAGTTAATATAATTACCTTATCCTTAAAAATGTCCATTTTGTAATTGTCCATCATAAATATCTCCACTTTTAAATATTATTCTACCCTTTCCATTTAAAAAACCATTCTGAAACTATCCCATATCTATTCTACCATTTTTGTACTAAATCACACCTAAACCTGTTAAATCGCATTACAATCCATATACAATTCTATCAAGATGAATGTATATTTATGGCAATTACATCTTCAATAACTAATTAATATCCTCCTATTAACATTGTTCTTCAGTAACATTTACTCTAATTCCATCTTTATATTAGACAACTTCTTTTCCTCTTCTACTAGTTTTGAATCCTATTCCTTATTGTTTACCTTCTTTAAAGATTCCTTAATATAATTGTCCATTTTAATAACATAATTCACAATATCCATTGGCTTTTCCATCTTAGAACTCGCCTTTTATATATCCACCAATATTAAAAAAATATATTCCCACTCCATTGATTGTATTATTTTTCCATTCACCATAATAAAATCCTCCTGTATTAAAATGACAAGACCCTATCCCATTTGCTTTATTTAATTTGACTTATCCAGAATATTCTCCAATTGTTAATTTGAGATTCTGGAATTGTTGTGATTTCTCTATAACTTAAGTGATTGAATTCATCTTAGAAGAATTACGATTCAATGACATATTTTCTTTACCTCTATATTTCCTCTTAATATAATCTTAACTCATATTTTAAGGTGCACACTACTCAAAATAATAACTCATAAACGTTAAATTATAAAATTAATTTTTAGTAATCAATCATTTCAACCATTAAACTAATTTACCTTCTTACCATAATCCTTTCTTAGTTCGACCTTCAACTGTCACATATACACCTTCTCCATGCTAAACTCCATTCTACCACAATCCTCTAAATTCCTTACCATCTACCCACTTATATTCTCCATATCCATGCTTTTGATCATTCAAGTATTCTCCTATATACTTTCTACCATCACTCCAACTATATTCTCCATTTCCATTCATCATTCCATTCTTCCATTCTCCTATATAACCTCTCCCATCAATCCAATGATAAGCTCCCAATCCATGAATTTTATTATTCTGCCATTCTCCTTCATAATAACTATTATCTTTCCATAAATATTTCCCTTTTCCATGTTTTAATCCTTTATAATATTGACCTTCATATAAGGAACCATCAGCCCATTATTCTTTGCCATATCCATGTTATTGATCATTTTCCCATTCCCCTTCATAGTATGCTCCATTCTGAGATCTCATTATACCAAAACCACATGCTTTGCTCTATTTCCATTATCCTTCATATTCAATCTTATCAGCATGTCGAAATATTCCTTTACCATGAGCTTTATTATTTTCCCATTCACCATCATATATAGCTCCATCTGGCCAATTTTGTATTCCTTTTCCATGTCTATCTTTTCCCAACCATTAACCATTATACATAATTACTAATCTTAAATTTATATAAGTAGAATTTGTACTTTTTAAATTTTGATACATTTGATAATCGTTCAAAGTAACTACCAGTTGTATTACTTGCTTCAGTTTCAACACTAGTTTTTATATTGTTCATAAAAGGTAGTTTTTTTCTAACAGAATACCCTTTCCAACAAGATTAAATTTTAATAACAGCCTTTGTTTTCTTCGATTTGTCTTCAACAATATCTACAACACTTTTAGTGATGGGTTTGATATTGATTTCATATTTATTACCCATAAGGATAGCATCTTATACATAATTTTTAGAGCTTTTTCTACTTAAAGATTCATAAGGTTTATCTGATAATATTTAATGCTACTCACTTTTCTAATATAGAATTGTAGAGGATTACTACTATTTCAATATCTCGTTTGTAACATCCTGCACATTAACCAGTGCAATTATTACCCATATATTTTAATATATAATTAAATATTCATTTTTTTCTTTTGATTTTATGTATTTTTTTGAACATATAATGACCATCTTTGTATTTATCATTTTTAATTCTACATAATTGTATTTATTTCTTTGGATTGTGAGACAACCCAATATCTAATAATTTATTACCAATTCCTTCAACATTGAATTCAACATTTAATCCCAAAGAAAGTGCCTATAATTCAATTAATCCACCCATAATTTATCCATTTTATACTTGTTCAATATATTATTGAAAAACTTCTTTAGATGAATCATATTATTTCAGCATTCCTTGATGAATTTTCTCTTTAAATATTTCTTGATTATCTTAGATAACATTAGCACACATAAGTCTGAATTCTTGATGAGTGTTCTAAGTGCCTTAAAGTGCAAGAGCAACACAACGAAACAAACAATTTCCATCACCTTTCACATCAATCATTAAATTAATGAAATCATATATAATAGATAAAGACTTAGGATAAGGAACATTCAGTAAGGTCAAATTAGGCATACACAAGCTCACAGGTGAAAAGGTATAACAATATCCTTATTTGAACTTAGGTGGCTATAAAGATCATTGACAAGACTAAATAACAGGAGTCTGATTATGTTAGGATACATCGTGAAATTTCTATCTTAAGAAAACTAAGACATCCTAATGTGGTGTAATTATTTGAAGTAAGCCATTTGCATAGTAGATTGTCGAAAGTGATTCTAAGTTGTACATTGTTACTGAATATGCTAGTGGAGGAGAGCTCTTTGACCATATAGTGAATAATAAACGTCTTGAAGAACGAGAAGCTGCTAGACTATTCATCTAATTAATACATGCCGTTACTTATATTCATGAACATCAAGTCGTTCATAGAGATTTAAAACCAGAAAATGTACTACTTAACGAAGGTACTTTAAAAGTAGTTGATTTTGGTTTATCTTCTACTTATTAAACTGGATAGAAATTGAAAACACCATGTGGTAGTCCATGTTATGCTGCACCTGAAATGTTGTAAGGACTTTCATATGATGGTTTATTTACAGATATATGGTCTAGTGGAATCATATTGTATGCAATGATTTGTGGGTATATCTAATTATAATTAATATCAGATGTGTTCCATTTGAAGATTAAAATACTAAAAGATTATATGAAAAAATCAAGACTTCTGATTTCCATTTACCTAAGTATGTTAGTTTATAGGTTGCTGATTTACTCAAAAAATTACTAATGAAAGATCCAACACAACGTATTACATTAAAAGAAATCAAGAATCATGATTTCATCAAATTTGCTGGTTAATATTCAATACCTCAATAACTTAAAATTGATAACGATATTGTATAATAAATGGTTTAATTTGGATTATCTAATTAATCTGAAATCATTGAAATGATTCAAAACAACAAACATAATTAAATTACAACAACATATTATCTTTTATAAAATAAAAACCCTTAATCCTAATCATAATCATAATTTTAGTAATCTTCCTTCAATAAAATTACACAATAACTTATTTCTTAAATACCACACAATCAAATCAATGAGAATACTCCTTATATATTTAAAATCAAGCTTAAAAGCAAATCTCCTTTTCAATAATAAGATAAATAAAATGATGTTACATTAGCACATATTACTTCATCACCTAGAAAAAATCATTTAGAAAATCTACACAATATTTCAATTACTAAAAAAATGTATATATAATTTTTATCTATTTTTTTCTTAGAAGAACCAAAACTAGATCTTAAGAACCAATTCAAAAAAGAGAACCTTCTCTTAATAATCAATAACCACTTACTAAATAAACAAGACAAGTTCAAATTGGAGAATTCTTTAAAAAAACTGATAATGATTAAATTGTAAATTAACGATAAAGTGTCATTCCTCAAGGTTATAATAAATTTATTATTACTGAACGTGTCAGTATGCAAAATAATACATCAATTTCTAAAATACCCTCTAGATAAGGAAGATTATCATTCAAAATTGAATAAAAACCTTTATCAACATAACCTAATGAGAGTAATAAAGATGGTAAACATTAAAAATCTACCTCGAATACAAAAAAACCAACTGAACTTAGTTCTAATTAGAAACTTTTACAAATGGATTCTATTGCTACTTAAATATAAAATAATATTTAGAATAGGTTTCTAGTTTATAAAAAGAAAATCTAATAATGAGAATAAATTTTTGATTTTCCACTTACCATATATATATTTTCATTGACTTATAAAAAGTATATATTTTGTTATATTTAAACTTATAAAATTGTTATAATAATTTTAAATAATATGACAGAAGTTAAACCTCCTCGAGAGTCTTTAGTTAAATATGAAAATCCTATTGAAGTCAGCAATGTCAATGATGCTAGTAGGGGATTATAAGGTAAAAAGAAAGCATAACTTTCACCTTTGGAATCAAAACCTAATACAGAAGTAATGAATGAGATAAGAAATTTTAGGATATATTAAATGCAATTTTACCTCCAATTGAATGGGATCATGATGGAAAACATTATATTTAATATGTTTCACATGTTCCAGCTACAAGAGAAGATGTTGGTAACTTATAAAAATTATTGGATGAGAGATTGTTGGCAAGATAAGCTAGGTAGTTATAGGATTTATAAAATAATTTTAGAGAGACTGGTATATGTCCTATAAGAGAAGAGTTATTAAGTTAATGTTTTGATGAGATTATAAGACAAGTTACAATTGATTGTCCAGAGAGAGGTATTTATAATCAAAGTATAATATAGGATTATTATTAATGAGAGTGAGAGATGAGTTAAAAATGACAATTGCTGCTTATTAAACTTTATATAATTCATCTGTAACATTTGGAATGAGAAAATAATTGTAAGCAGAAATGGGAAAGAGTGAATTAGAAGAAAAGATAGTTTAATTAGAGTAAAGGAAATAAAAGTTAGAAGAAAAGGTATGAATGTGTATTAGAATTCAGAGAATTGATTTGCTTAATAAAAAGGATTCCTTGGATAAGAAGATTAAAGAAAGAAATTAAATTGAAGAATAGAAGAGGAAATAGGAAATTGAATTTCTCAAATATTAAGGATAACATTTAGAAGCCTTCTTAAAATCAGTTTAACCTGAATTGAAATGATTTTCATATTATAATAATTATTACAACTAGAATATAATTTATATTTCTATGTATTAAGTTATAGATATTCATAATTTATATATTATTTTCGACTTAATTAATTTTGTTTTAAAGCATTTTAGAATATTTTAAATAATTTTTATAATGGGATAGATTTCAGCTTTATGTTGCAAAAAAGATTAAGTCATTATTATAGAGAAAAAAGTTACTTAAGAAATAGTTGAAGCTTTTACAATAGATGAAGCAAAAGAAGAATTTGAAAAAATAGCCAAGGTCATTAAGATTCAAGCCTATTATAGAGGTTATCGAATAAGGAAAATGATAAAATATGAATCAAAATAACCATTGACAAAATAATGTGAAAGTTAAGGTGATACAGTAGATATAATTGCTTGTTCTGGAAAAAGAGAAACTTTAAAATAAAGTGTTGTTGCAGCAATCAAATGTAAGAGAGATCAATTGCTTGTTAAAAACACAATGAATTACATAGAACCAATTAAACTACCATAAATAGAAATGGTTGATGGAAGTTTATATGAAGGGGAATGGATGAAAGGATAAAAGTGGGGAAAGGGTCGTTTAATTTATAAGGATGGCTCAATTTATGATGGTGAATGGAAATAAAATGTAGCATAAGGAAATGGAAAGTTAATTCATACTGATGGGGATAATTATGAAGGAGAATGGGTAAATGATAGAGCTAATGGATTTGGAATATATGTTCATTCTAATGGGGCTATTTATAAAGGATAATGGAAGGATGATTAACAAAATGGAAAAGGATAAGAAATTTGGCCTGATGGTTCAAAATATGAAGGAGATTATTCTGAAGGAAAAAAACATGGTTTTGGTAAGATTCTCTTTTACGATGGTTCAGTATATTAAGGTCAATTTGAATAAAATAATATTCATGGTACTGGGATTTATACTTGGTTTAATGGAAAAATATATGATGGATAATGGATTCAAAATAAAATGAATGGGAAGGGTACATTAAGATGGCCTGATGGAAAGAAATATGAAGGAGAATATTTAAATGATATTAAACATGGTTATGGAATATATTATTGGAATGACGGAAGAATTTATGATGGTATGTGGAAAGATGGTTAATAACATGGAGAAGGGATATATGTAGATTCAAATGGAATTAAAAAGAAAGGAATTTGGGAAGGTGGAAGAAGGGTTAAATGGGTATGAATATAAAATGAGTTGGTTTTTCTATTGTAATTAGTTGTGAATCAATAATATATCTAGATTAAATTATTAATTGTATTAGATATTATTTAATTAATGAAAAAAAGGAAGTATATATATATATCTATAAAATTGAATATATTTAAATATTGGATTTAAACAATACTTATATATTTAAATTGTCTATAGATTATTGTGTGAAATAGATAAAGAGGATATTGTCTTTTGTTAAAAATGAGTGTAGAATTTGATAATCAATTTAAATTAATGTAAGTTCAAAAAATTGTTATTTGAAACACTTGTTAATCTATCTATATTTTATGGAAAGATTAAGGTATTCTTTTATTTATATATAATATAATACTAAAAGAATATATTAATTATTTTACTTATGCAAATTCATCCAATTTAAGCTCTCAATACTACTTTAAAAGAGGATTCTTAAATTCATATATCTGGAAGTGAAGAGAAATTATTAAAGACGAAACAAACAATTCTTGATCGTTCACCTGTTAATTAGGAAACATTGAATACTTATCTGAAAAGTACACATCCTACTGATGTTGATGATAAATTATATGATTGTACAAATTGTTATGATGTGGATATTGGTTTTAATTGTTGTTGCAGTACTGAATTTTAATCAGACATAAATTAATATGGAGCAGGTATTACTATATATTTTAGATTCCTCAAATAAGTATTACAAGTATATTACTATATAGATTATTTTATACTTTTTACTATTTGCTTTCATGAGCATTCCTTAATTGATCTTCTCCTTATCTTGTGTTCATGATACATTGACGCTTAATTCAATACTCATGGGAACTACTCTAGGATCTTTGAGTCTTTAAGGAGATTCTTGTGTAAAAATGTCTTGGGATGATGTAATATTGAATGTAATAAAAAATAAATCATTATATATAGAATAATGTAACACTTGATACAGCAACTATCTTAGAGAAAACAACATTTAATTGTAATTCTGGAACAATATCATCTTAAAATTTTGTTTTAGGATTTGTATAAGAAGGTAGTAATTCTATTCCTTGTTCATATTATGAACCTTCTCAAACAATAATAAATTGTACTAACTCGAAAGCATTTGCAGAGATAGAAAATAAATGTATTGGATAATAATCTTGTGAATTTATAATAAGGGAGTCTCTGTTTGACAATTGTCCTGACATGCAAAAAAATATAGTTTATGCATATTCGTTTTGCCAGGATTCTGAATTCTCTGTTGGATCTTTAAGTATTAAGAATAATACAGTTTCAATAATATGTGGGTATATTGATTTGGCAATTGTCCTTATTGCAAGTATCTTTCTCTTTACGTATATTAATTTAATTAATTTTAAAGTTTGGAAAAGTAAGAGAAAGAAACTATGAAAAATGTAAATGAAAGTGAAGTATTTATAGAAAATTTTTCATTAGAATTTAGAAATCTTCCTGAATGTTCTGATCCTAGGGAATTATTTTAAAAATTGATTGAAATAGAATTGTAATTAACTAAGAAATTTCCTTAAATTCCTAGTTTTCACATTGTAGATATTTAATTTTCGAAAGGAAATAAATCAGTATTAATAGGTGAAGAAAGAGCTATGGCAATAAAATAAAGAAATAATTTAGTTAGAAGATTTGAGAATAAATTTAAGGTTTCTATAGTAACTTCAATGGATTTGAAATAAAATCTAGCAACAGTTGTATTATAATAGTCTTTAAATTAAATATAATAAAAAGATGTTGCATAAGAACATTTGGATGAAATTTAAAAATTAGAAAATTAAATATCTGAATTTGATAATTAGATATAATAACCAGAATAATTTAATGAGAATATTAAATATGCTTGGATTACATTTGATACAATTGAATAAAGAAATATGGCATTCTTTATTTATTAAGAAGATTATTTACGTGATATATTTTCAGGTTGTGGATGCAATGAAATTCTGAAAATTGATAATGCAATAATCAAAGCATAACCTGCACCTCCTCCAGATGATATAAATTGGATGAATTTATAATATTCCTCTACAGAATTAATAGCTCGTAGAACTCTTAGTTTTATATTAACATTTATATTAATAATCTTCACTATTGCAGCAATAATCTTTTTAAAGTATTCTATCATATTATTAATTTAGATATTAATAATTAACATATTAATAAGATTATCCAGAACCTAATTGTACTATGTATCCTAATATTACAGAATCTGATGTAATTGGTGATTAGAGTAAAAGTGTTAAGAAAGGATTATTAGAATGTTATTGCAAAGAAGACTTTCTAAATAGAATAAATATGACATTTAGTAATGGGGAACAATTATGTTAACAATGGTTTAATGATTATGTTAAGATAGTTGGTTGGCCATTTCTAATTGTACTTGTTATTATTTTAATAAATTAAGTAATTTAAATCATATTTACAAGTAATTTTATTTTTCTTTATCTTAGAATTTGCTGAATTTGAAGGTCATAGATCAAAATCAAAATAATTATCATCTCGTCTATTGAAAGTATTTGTTGTCTAATACATTAATACAGCCTTAGTAATATTGATAATTAATATCAAATTTACTAGTGAGTTAAATCTATCATCTTTTTCAGTATTATTAAATGGTAAATTTGATGATATTAGTGTTTAATGGTTTAATTAAGTTGGAACAACAATTGTAATTAATAGATAATATAATTTAGTTATTAACTATGTTAATTTATGTTTTGGGTCCATTAATAAATATTATTCTTAATAGTTTAATTAGATGTATGAAAAAATGTTTTGATCAATGTGGTTTAGAAGAAGGTCAATTTACAAGAAAATTAACACAATAAGATCTAAATGAATATTATACAGGTTCAGATTTTAATGTAGAACTTAAATACTCTTAAATTTTAACTGTTATTTGTGTTAACTTCTTATATTCTTCAGGAATGCCATTATTGTATTTGACAACTGCACTATTTTTATTTATTACATATTGTTGTGATAAATATTATTTATTGCATTTTTGTAAGACTCCATAAAAAGTAGATGATAGTGTTGCTAAATTGGTTAGATAGATATTAAAATTACTTTTAATATGGCATGTTATATTTTCAATTTGGATATATGGATCAACAAAATTATTCCCTGAAACTATAGATTTTACTTAATCAATCTAATCATCTTCTATTGTTCAATCAGCATAAAGTAATGTTTTAGGAGAATTCTTTACAAGATCTATAACAAGTTAATGTATTGGTTTGACTTGCATACTTATTGTGCTTGTCATATATTATATCCTTTGGCCTTGTGTAATTAATCCAATGTTAAGCACAATTTTCTTCTTTTGTTATAGTGAATCTACTTTATTTGATAAAGTTGAGAATACATTTATTTCTATGCAATAATCTATTTATGAATGTAAGTGAATAATATATATTTTTAGTATATTCATAGGATTAAGCTAATTAAATAATGTAGTTATTAAGAGTATAAAGATAGGATGCATAAGAGAATGGATAATAATAATATTCATTATTAATGGGAGAACGATTAGCAAGAATGCAGGCACTCAAATTTTTTAAAGGGTTGATAAATGGATTACATTCATATGATATTGTTTTGAATCCAAAGTATTCATAATATCATACTCTTTGAGTGAATATTTAAAATTATATGTTATTTGAATAATATAAAGATTATGAGTATGATCGTAAGAAAATGGAATTAGAAATAGAATATCATACTCCTAAGACTATTTTCATTAAAGCTTTTGGGATTGAATTACTTTTTAGAGATGTTTGGCCATATTTAATTGAAGAAGATAGGAAACTTAAATTAGTAATTCTAAATTTTATTGTTCAATATTGTAAAACAATGGTACCTAAATGGAAGATAAATGAAAAGTATTATGAAAATTTCAATCATGGAAATATTGAGAAACCAAATGAAGAATGTTCTCATACATTTTATTTTTTTTAATATTTAGATGAATGGTCTATGTGTATTTATTCAACACAATAAAAAACTTTATATAGCTATGTTCTTAGTGAATCTACATAAAAGAAAATTAAAACTATTTTTACAGATAAAAAAATTAAGGTGGATGAAAGAATTAATATATAATAAAGTATGACTATAGCTGAAGAAGACACAGTTGTAATGGTTAAATTACTTTATTATATATGCAAATAATAGGAATTAATATTTGAATTTAATTAAGAAGCAGCTATAGAATGGAGAAAGATGGTTAAAGTAATAGATTTATTCTTATTTGAATTACATAAGCAATATAAAGAATAAATGGAAAATTAAGAGAAGAGTAAATCATTTAAATCATAAAATCAATCCAATCCAAATCTTTCTATTAAATAAGACATTAACTCAATAGAATTTAATCCTGATAAATCTAAAATTGGAGAAGCTCCTATTTCTAATCAATCACTTTAATCTATTAAATAAGAATCATTTGAAAAATCTCTTAGTGTATCAAGAGTAAGACATGGTAAAATTACTGATGAAATGGTTGAATTATCAAAAGAAGAATATAATTATCTCATTAATACATTCAAATAATAAGTTGTTTAAGAACTTCAACAAATTGAACCTTAACATCCAACTGTGTTCTTACAATAATATTTAAAAGGTAATGGAGATTTGATGGTTAAAAAAGATGATTCAGGAAAAGATGAATTGATTGTTAAATTAAAAGGTGAATAATTATAAGTACTTCTATCATAATATGAAAAATACTATCAATAACAAATCAATAATAAATAATTTGAAAAATAATAAGAATAAATGAAACAACAATATCAATAATATATACAATTCTAATAATTACTTAATTATTATTATTAACATGATCCTCCTAAATATTCTAAATTAGTTACTGAATACTATAATAGATTGAATGAGTAAACATTACAAAAATTGAAACCCCTCTTCCCATAAAATCCATAATAATAATAAGAATCATCTTAAGGAAATATCAGTTAATAATCTCTAAAGATTCCCAATTCTACTTTAATATAATCGATGTCCTATAGTAAATCAAGTGATCGATACAACAAACCTATTAATCCATTAATACAACCAAGTTTCAATGTTTCGAAATCGTTCAGTTAAAATTAGTAATTATAGAATAGTGTTAATTTTTCTAAATCTATTGATCCTTAATTCAAACCATCTCCTTAAAATACAGTTGTCTGTTCTAGATACAACAAATAAATCACTTATTCAGAGATTAATCTTTTATAAAATAAAGGAGAAATGACTGAAAATTAACTTAATTTCTATATCAGATATTTAGAAGAGAAACAATCATCATAATAATAAGGGACTCTAAAACAATTAAAATTGAGAATCTTCTATCTATCGACTACTTTCTATAAGACTTTAATTAAAGAATATAATAATCCTGATAGTATCTCATATTAATCTGCTTCTGTATACACATCTAAACATATTGGCAAAGACAATACTATATTTGATAAATTTGATATCATTCTTATACCCATTGTGATTGCTTCTGGATTAGAAACTATTCTCATCAATATTAATCTATCTTAATAAACAATATATTTTTATGATAGCTTAATTAATGGTGTTGGATCATAAAGTATGGCATAATCACATATTGCCTAAAATGGTTTATTGAATAATCCATTTTTAATGTGTTGTCTAAGATTCTTAGAGATAGAGTATAATTAGAAATTAATGAAGACCTTATCATTGTTAAAATGGAACATAGTCTATTCTCCACATGAAAAAATTATAGAAAACTCAAAAACGAATACTATGATAGCTTTCTTAATGACTCAAATTTCAAAAGGAATATAAGTTGAGAAGACCTTTACAATATCACTTGATCTGGCTAAATTTACTTCAAACCTAATAAAATATTTTTCATAACTTGGTATTACTCAGAATAGAAAGAATGAATTAAATTTCTAGAAAATGGTATTATGATCATTATTATTTTTTTATATTTTGTATCATTTAAAGAAAAAAGAACCATTCTTATCGATCACCTTATAAATCTATGTATTTTGTTCTCGTAAATTGTTCCATTTTTTTTAATTTGAAGTTATCGTAATTATTTTTCCTTCCTTTATCCTTCAACATTTATTACCTTTACTCTTGCTTTAGATAAGTTATTCTTTACTAAAGATTTTTAAATATTTAGAAATCATTTGTTAACAGATATTTATTTTGTCAAAGTTGTGTTAAAATTTGAAGTTTACTTTCTTTTTATGGTAAATTCAACTTATTGTTTTATTATTCTATAATAATATGACTAAATAAGGCACAAGGATAATCAGATATTTTAATAATTTTTTTAATTTGCAAAATATATATCAAGAACACTTTGGAATGTCCGAGAAGAAAAACAAAAGTATGAAAAAAGGAGTACCAAACTTTTTACTCAAAACCTTTAACATCGTTATGGTATTTTACAATTTATACATCTACGAATATTCCTAAATTGATCATCAGAATTTTTGATGATTTTAGGAACAAAATTCTCGAATATTATTTATATTCATTTTGATTTATTAATAATTTTTAGAATCCTGAAAACGAAGATATTATTGGATTTACTGATAATGGAAATGCATTTGTTGTTAAAGATCAAATAAAATTGAGTAATGTGATCCTTCCAACCAATTTTAAACATCATAATTTCAGTTCTTTTATAAGATAATTAAATATGTATGGATTCAAGAAAATTCGAAATGTTAACAATCAAAATGAATTTAGTCATTATCATTTCAGACGAAACATGGAGTATTTTTAATAATATTAATCTAGACACTTATTAATCAATATACCTAGAAGAAATGGTGGAGTTAAGGCTAAAAAGGAAATACCCATAAAAGTGAAAAATTAAAAACTGAAATAACTTCAAGAGGACTTATTTGGAAAATACAATTCTTTGAAATAAGAGATATAAAGTATCAATATAGAATCAAATTTCATAACTAAATAAGTTGAATAGGTATTTTTATGTAATGCTATTAGTTCTAAAACACTTAATCCACGCTACTTGAATCATATCACTCCATATTTATGGAATTTAGTGTCATAAAGAACAAACGTCAAACCTATAATGATTTGATATGTCAATTGCTATTTAAATTAACCAACACTTCCACTTCTAATGACTAATTACAAAGTATTTATATCCAAATTATTATTTTAGACATTGTTCAAAAATTTAATAATACAAATTAGAATACAATGAGTAATGGAACTGGGAGTTGTGATAATAATAATGAATAGAATGGAGGCTCTAGTAAAGATGGTAAATATATAAATTTATATTTTTAGATACAAATTAAAGTAATGGAAGTAACCAATAATTAGAAGAAGAAAGAATTAAGTCTGTATGATTATAACATGTTTTTTTTATTTACTCTTAAATTATATTCTTCAGATGTCTTATAAAAATTTATATTCATTAATAATAATTTTATTCAACTTTATCATTTTATATAATTAAATTTGAGATGGTTTTTGTGAATATTACTTTCTAAAAATTTCACATATATAAAAAATTTTGATTGATAAAGTTATTTTGTTAAGACCAACAATAATTTACTAATTAAGAATATTAAAACTCTATATTACTGAGAGAAGGGCAATATTATAAAAATTAATTAAATTAAACAAAATGATTATTACTGGATGCGGTAACTTTTACTAAACAATAAAGCAATTGGGTTAAGGTTCTTTTGGATCTGTGTATTTGGTCAAAGATCTAAATACTCAATATGAATTTGCATGCAAAATTGTACTTATTATTTTAATGATTATGTAGATTTCGAAACATCTAATCAATATGTATAATGCTTCCTAGATGATCTAGAGTGAAATTGCCATACACTCTACTTGTAATCATAAAAATATTGCTAAACTCTATTCATATTGGGAAGATTAAACCAATATCTATATTCTACTTGAATATTGTAGTAAGGGACATCTAATTAATCCAAAGACTTAATTCACTGAAGATGAAGTATTCTAGATTTTTCATCAGATTTTAAGTGGAGTTGATTATCTTCATTAACATAACATCATACACAGAGATTTGAAAGTAATCATCAAAAATATTAAATAGTTCGAAAATGTCTTAATTCATGAAGATGGAACTTTAAAATTATGTGATTTTGGATGGGCTATCAAAGTTCAATAACTGCCAGTCGAAAATATTATGTGTGGTACTACTGAGTATATGCCGCCTGAAGTAGTATCAAAATAAGTACTGGATTTTAAAGTTGATACTTGGTCATTAGGAGTTATCCTTTATGTATATAGATATAATAACAATATAGGAATTATTGCATGGTTTTTTCCCATTCAAAGGACATGATCAATAGGAATTGGTCTAAAATATTACTTAGAATCCATTAATGATTTCTAGAATAAATGACATTAGTGAAGATTTAATCAACCTCATTTAAGCTTTGTTAATCAAGAATCCTGAACTTAGACCAAGTGTATAACAAATTTATTTATGTAAATGGATTAAAAAGAGTATGAAGACACATAATATTTTCAATCATTATGAAAATGAGTAATTGAAATTGAAAATCAAACAAAAAAATATTGCTCTAAAGGTTGTTCAAGATATTAAATTGTATATGATTATTCTAATATTCTTTAGTTTAACACCAAATTAAAAAATGAAGAATTCATAAGATAATACTGATGATAAATCCAATAATAGTATTCGTACAATCTAATCATAATCTACGAATACATCTCCAAAACCTAACAAATATGTTGATAAATTTTTTAGTTTTTTAGAATTATTTAAAAACTTTTGACAAAAATATACATTCTTAACAATAAGATCATTAAGTTAATTATCTACCAATTAACCATTTTCTAATTTCAGTTGTTCCTGCTCCTATTTCATATAGTTTAGCATCATTCATAATTCTTCCTACAGGATATTCTTAAGTATATCCATTTCCACCTAAACATTGAATAGCTTCCAATCCAACTTGAGTGGCATTAACAGAAGTATAATAAATCAATGCTGCACAATCCTATGAAATAGATAAATATATTACTGTATTAGTTATATTTCCTTAATCAACAGCACGAGCAACTGAATAGAGCATAGCTCTGCTGGCTTACAAAGTAGTATACATTTCAGCCAATTTGCCTTGCATCAATTAAAATTATCCAATAGGTTTTCCAAATTATTATCTAGTGTTACAATATTCTCTTGAAACATCAAATGCTGCTTGCATCAATCCTACAGGTCCAGCAGCCAAAACTAATCTCTCATAATCTAATCCACTCATTAATACATATACTCCTTTATTTACTTCACCAAGTACATTTTCTGCAGGAACTTCAACATTATCAAAATAAATAGGTCCTGTATCAGAACATTTCATTCCAATTTTATCTATTTTTTTACCTCTAGAGAATCCTTTCATTTCTGATTCTACAATAAATGCAGTAATTCCATGTTATTTCTTTTCAGGTTCTGTTTTAGCATAAACAACTATAACATCTGCAACAGGTCCATTTGTAATCCACATTTTACTTCCATTTAAAATATATTTATCACCAACTTTTTTAGCTGTAGTCTTCATTGATACAACATCTGATCCAGCATTAGGTTCACTCATAGCCAAAGCTCCAACCCATTCACCTGAACATAATTTAGGTAGATATTTCTTTCTTTATATTTCATTTCCATGTCTTTAAAGTTGAGCAACATTTAAAGCACTATGAGCAGAATAACTTAATCCAATTCCACCAGAAGCTCTACTAATTTCCTCCAATATCATACAATGAGCAGAATATGAAAGTCCTGATCCACCATATGCAGCTAACATAATCATATTGATCTCTTACGATCAACTGTGGCTCCCAATAATCCTAGATCTCCCATCTTTCTCCATAAGTGTGGTGGAAATTTGCCTTCTTCATCTGCTTTGTCAGCTAATGGTGCTACTTCTTCTGTAGCAAATCTTGTGACATGAGATCTCAATTCTTCTACTTCTGGAGATAAGTTTGAAATGAAATTGAAGTTCAAAAGGGAGAAGCTAGATCTTAACTTAATAAACTTTGGAAGCATTTATTATTAATGATATCAATGACATACGTATCATTTTAATTAGTAATACTTAAGGGAAGTTAAAATAATATTTACTAATAATCATTGTAATTCTCTAGAATATTATTTAATTAATTTTTAAATATGAGACTTTTGGTCATTATCTTTATTGTGATATTCATAGGTATTGCATATGCAGGTGGTAATTGTGTTTAAGCATTTTGTTCAAATGAAATCAAATAATGTAAAGAAGATTAAACTTGTCAATAACACCTTGCTAAATGTGCAAATGACTTTAGAAAGAATGTTAAAAAGGCATAGGATTCTAAGGCTTATAAAGGAACTTAAAATGCATATGATGATGTAAAAAAAGATTTGATAATTATGTTAGTTTAATTATTGTATGTTAACTAACTAAAATGCAAGAGCTATTAATGACTGTTAAGCAAAGCATTGTCTTAAAAAGAATTTGATAGGCTTTGATATAGATATTGAAAATTTGGAGACAATTATTGCATGATTAGAATAATACTATGCGTTTTTATTCTGATATTATTATTTTTAAATAACCAATGAAGAAATTTCTATTGTTCCTTACAATCATTTCATTAGTATTTTCTATTAAAGAAACTACAACTCATAATGATTGTTTAAATCAATATTGTAGTGCTGAAGTAGATGCTTGTAGAAAAGATTAGACTTGGTAATTGATAGATCATTAATTCTAGCAAAAAATAAATTGCTGATTGTTATATGACAGCTATGGATGATTTGTCACCTGCTGGAATGTAAAGAAGCAAAGCAGCTGTAACATTATTAATTAATTGAATAGTATGATTTATGTTTAAGTACAAATTCTTATGCAAAAGTATAAAATTTAGCAAAATGCAAGTCGAAAAATTGCCCAAACAAATTATTGATCATATGATAAAAAAATAGATTAATTTAAATATATATATTTCTTTAATAATTAATGCAAATCAAATATCAAGCTATCATACTTGGAGGTGGATAAAAAGCAGGAAACATGTTATTTCCACTCTGTCAAGATTATTCTAAAAGTCTTTTACCTGTTTGTAATAAGCCAATGATTCTCTACTAATTAGATGTATTAGAAACAGCTGGATTTATACCATAAGACATTTTAATATTGTTAACAAAAAATCATTAAGCTGTGGCTGATTTAATTTAGAGAAGAGCAGAAATATTTTATGTTAGTGATGATTCTGAATCTGGATCTGCATTATTGGAAGCACATGAAAAAATAAAGAAAGATTTTATACTTCTATCATGTGATAGTATGATAGGAGCCAATATCTTAGATTTATTAGATTTTCATTATTCAAAAAAAGCAACAATCACTTGTTTAATTAAAGAAGAAGATTTAGATAAAAAATAAGGAAGAGCTCCCATTTCTTGTAATCTAGATGAATCATTTGATATTATGTTTATTGGTTCTGATCATAGTTTATTACATATTACTAATCAAGAAGATGATGATTAAGCAAATCTTTCAGTTAGTAAAAATGTAATATTAAGTTGTGAGAGTATATAAATAATGACAAATTTATTTGATACTCATATTTATGTTTGTTAATATGAAATACTAGAATTATTCCAAAAACTTAGTAAATAAGAAATAGAAATTTAAAATTGGAAATTAGAATTCTTACCTTATATTGTAAAACATTAAAAGAATGTAAATTTGTTAAATTTAATATCCAAAAAAGAGTAAGGACTCTTTCATGAAAGATAATAATAATAATTTTCAATTAAAGTATTCATAACTAAAGAATATGCAAGAAGATTAAATAATATTAAAGATTATTAACAAGCTAATTATGAAAGCATGATTAAAGGGAATAAAGGAATTCCACTTTATTAAGGAGTCTAAGACTTTTAAATCTAAATTTAATATCCACAAGATGCTCGTATTAGTCCTGACACAGTCATTGGAGAAGGAACTAGAATTGGTAATAAAGTAACCATATAGAGATCTATTATTGGTAAAAATTGTACAATAGGTGATCATGTAAAAATTAGTAATTCCATTATTATGAAGAATGTAGTCATCAATTCTAAGTAATTATATAATTAAACATAGTTGTATAATCCAACATTGTATTTTATCAAATGAATCGGCTGTTGGACATACTACAGAATTAAATAAATGTAATCTAGGAAATTTAGCATCTGTTGAACCAAATTAAAAGTTAGTTGATGAATGCATAATTAGATGATGTTGTAAAATATATTGAAAAATAAAAATATTTATTAAATATGTTTGTGAATACAATTACGTTATTGATTTCTTTCATATTTATATATTCATTAGGACATGTATACATGACTAGAGTTACATATATAAATAAGGGGAATGTGGAAAAAGTAATTGGTTTCTTGAATCAGTTTATATCATAAAATTATTATTCTCCTGAAGCATTTACAAAGGAAGTAAAAATAATTACATTTTTAAGTTTAACACCATTCTTGTTTAACCTCAGCATGATTATTGTATCCAATCAGATACTTACAAATATTACCATCCAGAAGTGATTATGAATAATACATACACCTTTAGAGAATATAGAGGTGTTGTGAAAGATGCGTTATAATAATAATTCTTTGATGTCTTGCCTAACATTTATCTACATAGAAAAAATAAAGACAGTATGTTTCCTAATTATTGAAGAACCTCATTAATTTAAACTTCCATTAGAACTTACAATACCATTTACTTATTATGATTAATTGGTACATTAATTTAAGATTGGATAATGTAATAAATCTAATAAATCATAGAATCTTTATGCCTATTTTAAAATTATAATCATTTACCTTAAAGATCATCCTTATCTCATAAAAATAGATTGATGACAAATTAGATGAACTATTTACGATCTCTACGTTAATATGGTGTTGATGCAGATTGTATAGTATTAATTTAAATTTAACTAAAAGACTAATGCAACCTATTTGCCTAAAACTTATAGATTATTCAATGAGCAAGAATGTTTAAAATTTTTTACTTACATAAATTCTGAAGAATATGAAGAAATAATTAAAAGAGAAGGTCCTTAATTTATTATAAAAATGGGAAAGGAAGTACATAGAGGTCGTGGAATTAATATGTTATTTCCTTAAGAGAAAGAAGAATTAAATAAAAAATTCGAGAATGGAGAATTATGTGGTTCAGTAAAAACATTTAAAGTGGCTTAATAATATATTGGAAATCCGCTTTTGCATAAAGGACATAAAATAGAATTTAGAGTGTATTGGATCTTAGTATCAACTAATCCAATTATTGCATATGCTTATGATAAAACTCTAATTCGTAGATGTATATATCCTTTTGATAAATTTTCTCTATTAAAAGGTGCTCATGTTTGTAATACAGCTATAGTGAAAAGCACTTTAAAGAAAATGTAGAATGAGGATGATGATGATAATAATAGTGATGAAAATGATGATGATGATGCTAATAATGATGAGATAAATAGTTAGGAGGATACCTTATTTATAGATTGGAAATTGGATCATTTATAGGAAATCTTATTGAAAGAAGGGAGAATTTAAAACAATTAGTGGTTGTAGAATGAATTATTACCAAAAGTGGATAGGATGATTATACATGCAATACGAAGCACTTAGCATACATTCGCAAAAGACAGTAAATTAGGTGAATTCTTTGCAGCAGATTTCTTGTTAACAGATGACTTGGATTTACATATTATGGAAATAAATTATAATCCTTAAACTTTGAATACAACTGAAGCTAGGAAACAGTAGCATTTTAAGATGGTATATGATATGATAGAAATTTCAAATGCTTATTTAAGAAGCAGATTCATGAGATTCCAAAGAATAGTTGGAAAATTACTTTAGGAGTTGGAACAAAAGAAATAGAAGATAAAGGATTTGATAACAAATTAGATTGGATAAGAGATTCATAAGGCATATGTAGATAGATTGGAGTAAGGAATAAGTATTAGTTCTGATAACTTGTTTCGATTATTAATAGATGAGAATTTGGATGGAACTAGAGTTTATAAGGATTTGATATAAGAAAAGTGTTTAATATGAAAGAGATTAATAATAATATATTTGAAATTAAATAATTTTTATATAAATGAGTTTTCCAAATTAAGATTATTTAGCCATGATCAAAAACAAATAGCAATAATAACAATAGCAATAGTCACCATTATAATAATAGTTTTGTTATCCAATGATGTAATATATTAATAATATTAAAGGTCTCCTCAAAATTGGAATTATTGGATGATGTAGCAACAATTCCAATAAATGCCATAGATGTAGATGTCTCCAATGTTATCCTAATAGTAAATGATGTCTCCTATTTCACCCTTGAATGTATCAATGATTCCTCCTTAATTTTTGTTGCAACCTCAGTAAAATCAAAGCAAATTATCTACTTCACAATCTTAACCACTTCAAATTAAATAATATGTTGAAGTTAATGGGACCAAAGTGAAAATGAATATGAAATTAATTAAGGATGATGACGATTTATTGGATTATGATGAAATTAAAAGAGAAAAACAAAAAAAAGTCAATTTGATAAATAAAAGGAAATGAATTTTTTTCCTTTATGATAATAATTAATTTATTCACTTACCGTTGAAATTAAAAATTAAAAATATACAATTTATTATGCTAGTCTAACAGCAATAAAGATAGATGCCTTCAGCACCTATTCCAGGCAATGCACGTAAAGTTATAGAGAATTTCAGTTATGCTCTATCAGATGCAATCGGAAAAGGCTTTAGTTCTATTGTATACAAAGGAAGAAATGATTAAACTAATGAGGTTGTAGCCATAAAAGTTATAGATAAAAAAGGACTCAAGACTCCTCTACATTATTAACTCTTGAGATCTGAAGTTGAAGCTTTATCTTAACTCAATTCTCCAAATATTATGAGATTATATAAAGTTTACTACACTGATAACAATACATATCTAATTACTGAATTTTGTGACTCAGGTGACTTGGGTTAATTGGTAACTAAAACTGGAGTTTAAAAAGAGTAAAATATGTAAAAAGTATTCTATGGTATCATCCAAGGTTATAAATTGATGAAATAAAGGGGTATCTGAATTAATCTATTTAATAAGGTATTGTTCATAGAGATCTCAAACCAGCCAATATCCTTCTCAAAGGATCGGTACCAAAAATAGCAGACTTTGGATTTGCAACGACTCCTTAAACTGCTGCTACCATGCCTAATGTTAATGTTGGATCACCATTATATATGAGTCCTTAGGCATTCAAAAACAGATATTCAGAAAAATCTGATATTTGGGCTTTGGGTGTAAGTCTTTATGAATTATTATTTGGACAAGTTCCTTGGTAAGCAGGAAGTGAGAGAGAATTAGCTTAAAGAATGGCCACTGTGCCAGTACACTTTCCAGGTCACATATCTGATGAATGCAAAGATTTTATTTACAGGTGTTTGATAGTAGATGAGAGTAGAAGAGCCACAGTAGAGGAATTGGAAAGTCATATTTGGTTGTCAAAACAAGAACTATAACCTATTAAGGGGAATGGATTTTCTAGTATGTTTAGGAGTAATCAACAAAATAATAATAATCATCTATTATAGAATAATAATATTGCAACTCCATTGGGAGATACTCAGAATAAATAATCTATTTAATTTTAAACAAGGGAATCTAATTATGGAAAAGAGAATACTGTCATTGTTAAACAGTCATAATAATCTATAATGTAGTAACCTTTGAAATCAATTAAAAGAGTCTAGGAGTCAAGGAAGGAATCATAAATCAGTTAATAGATGAATCAAGAATATTCAAGTTAGAGAGAAGAAGAATGTTGGGGTGAATCTAAAAAGAATGATTACATCATTTTGGCTCAGTTAAATTTCTGTAGATATTTATATAGAGTTTCTGCTTTAATGGATAAGCATCGATTTTTTCAAACTCCTTATTTGAGAGAAAAGCTTATGTTTTTAGTGAATAAGAATATAATGATTAAGTTAAATAGTTTAAATGAAGTAATGTAAGGATAAAACACTTTAGGATTAGAGAAGTTCTAATAATATATATAGAATCCTTAGTATACAAAATTATGTACAGCTATTCATTAATATAATCAAAAATATACTCTTTAATTTAATACTGTTTGGTTATCTATGTAAAATCCAGATTAAAAATCATTATTAGCAGTCGATAAGAAATTTGATGCTGTTTTTGATGACAATTTTACTGAATATGAATCATTCTATATAATTTTGAATTCTATCTTAAGAAGTGCAATAAAAGAAATTGAATATTCAATTGAATCTAAAATAGTAGTTTAAGACACTTAATAATTATTATCTATTGATATAGAAGGAGGTGTAATTCTACTTGATTATTTAATTACCTACTTTTAATTGGCTTCATTAATATAAGAATGTTTTGAAGATCCTTACGAATTTGCTATTGATTCTAAAATTGAATAAATTGCAGATGGTAAACCAGTCAGATTAACTTATGGCCATTATATAGAAATAAGAAATAAAATAAAATAACTTGATATCTGATATATATGTTAAAATATTATTATTATTATTGTTAAATATATACTGAATTTAAATTTGATGTCATTTTTGTACCAACATAAGAAGCTTTTTATTTATTAAACTTCCAATCACTCAAATGAATGAATGTGTTTATTAGATTGATAAAATTAATTACAAACCAATATCAACTCAAATTAAATTGAATTACTTAATGCAAATAAGACTTAGGGATATTCTAGATTAAACATAACCATAATAATAAGAGTAATAATAATACATTAAATATATTTTTTCTAAATGATCTTGATTTTATTTATTTATAAATATTGATTATTATTTTGTTATGAAAGGAGTTTCTAAATTGAAATATAGAATTGTGTATTGTTCAGGTGAAGATTAAGATTATCCAGTAACTGAATTACTCACACAATCACCATCAAGCAGAGGTTGGCAAGCACCAAAATATTGTGAATATCCTTAAGAAATTGCAATTTAATTTGTTAGTGCAGCAAGAGTTAGATAAGTTTAATTCTTATCTCATCATTGCAAAATATCTACAAAAGTACTTTATATTATAATTGGTATTAGATTGAACTATATGTTCATATGCCAGATAAGAATATACCTCCTTAATATAATCAAATAAAATATAAGAAATTGGGATACTTATCACTTGATTCAAATGAGAGAGGAGGATATCAGGCAAGAGAATTAAAAAGTGTATATATTGACACACCATGTTTATTCATGAAATTTGTATTTCAAAAATGCTATGTGAACAAATTTAATCTCTTCAATTAAATTGGTGTAATTGCTCTATCCGTATTTGGTGAACCTCTTGATTCTCCTCCTGGGTATGGATAGATGAAATAAAAAGAATGTTATAATGAAATTTAATTTGAAACACAATTCGATCAAAATACACTAGAAAGGCTGCGATTATTAGAGGAAGCTAAGGACAAAGGTTATTCTAAGTTTTAAACTAATTAGCTGTTTAAAGGGAAGACTTCATGGAAGCCAAGAGAATTAAAGAAGCAATAGAAAGATTGAAATAAATAGGAGTTTAATTAAGAACACTAGAAGAGAGAAAGGCAGTAGCTATCTAAAATGAAGATTATGATTCAGCTAGTATTATTAAATAGGAAATAGAAAAGTTAAGAAATGCTGTAGCTCCAGATTCAATGATAAGAAGACCAGATAGTGCAGTAATATTATATATTAAGTTAGTAATATTAATAACCTGTGTATTAACCATAATAATAATACTATTAATAATAATAATAATATTAACAACCACCTGTTTAATCTTAAATGGCTTTTGTTCCTCCTTATTAGGCACCTCCACCTTAGATGCCAATATAAGGAGATGAAATGATTTCATAATCATAATTTGAAGAACAAAGAGCAGATCCATCATAAATGAGATAAAAAAGAGTAGCAAAAGAATTGAATTAACATCATGAAGATATGATTGTGCCAGCAGCTTTAAAAAAATAAAATAATAATTAATATCCTGATGATGATTAATAGTAATAATAATAATGTATTATCCATTTTTAATTAAAGATACAACTGAACCATTAACAGGAGATAGTTTATAAAAGGCTGAACCATTAATTCCAATTTTGACAGAGGAATTTTGTTAAAAAATATTTAGCAAATAATGGGGAGCTAGAGAAGATGGATTAAAATGGCTGGAAGAATAGATTGGTAGACCAACTTAAGTTAATTCTTAGGATCCATCCATTTTTTTTTTAAGTTCAATAGCATCTATAAATTATACTTTAAGTGATAAAGTAGCAGCTGTAGCATTAAGAAGTTTAAGTGTATTATAATCTCTACTTGCAAAATATCCTAAAATAAAAATAAATAAAAGTGCTGAATTCAATGAACATATTGATGGGATTTTATAATCTCTAATGGAAAAGCTAGGAGAATAAAGAAAAGAATAAGCTGAAAATGCATTCTTATAAATGGCAGATCATCCATCTGTTGGTCCTGCCATTTGTGTCTAACATTTAATTAAAGGTTTTGTTGGCAAATAGAAATTACAAAGCTCAACTAAACATATTGTTGGGAGATTAGGTATGTTGACAGAATTAGTAAAGAAATATGAAATCAATAATGCTAATATGCCATATTAACCAATTGTTGATTTTGCTGTAAAATTGTTAGATGATAAAGTATTATGTTATTAAATTTCTTTAGAATGAACCAATTAGAACATAGGCTATCTTACTTTTGGTAGAAGTATATAAGTTTTCTGGAAATAGACTTAAATAATCTTTGACAAATGTAAGATAAGCACAATTAGATGTATTAGAAGATTTCTTTAATAAAATCGATGGAGGTGGAGATATTGATGATTAACCATAAAATAATTAATAAAGAGCAATCATTCAAACAAATATTGAATCTTAAGGTGCTAAAAAGGGGAATCAAAATTAGACATAGAATTAAAAACCATAATAATAATAAAAATAATAGTAATAATAATAATATGATTAACATAATACAAACAAATGTGAATATTGTGATAGAGGAGATCCATCTTTTAAAGATTAAGATTAGTTAGATAAACATCTTTGGTCAGAATGTCCTATGTTAGTTACTTGTTCATAATGTGGTTAGGTTATTGAAATAGCTGAATTAACTAACCATTTGTTAAGTGAATGTGATCATAAAAGAAAGTTTAAGAGATGTTCAAAATGTAAAGAAGCTATTCTATTGAGTGGTTATGACAAGTAAATAATATAGATAAATTAGACATTTAGAAGATTGCAGAGGTAGAAATGATAATACAACTGTGAGATGTCCTTTGTGTCATTAAGATTTGAAATTAGAAAAGAATACATGGAAAAATCATTTGATAAAACAAGGATGTCTAAATAATGAAAGAACTGCAGGTTGACATAATCATTCATCAATTTCTATACTCAATATTTATTAATTAAATTTGTAAGATAATCCTTTATTCTAACTTTAAAGACTAAATTTTGTTTACAAAATGATTTAATTTCTTTTACATATACATGTGAATAAAAATATTATTAAAGTAGAAATAGATTCTATAAATAACGAATTGTTTATAGTAAATCACAGAAGATAAGAATGTCATTATCAATAAAATAATAAATACTTTTATAACTATAGATAAATCAATTAATTCATAAGTCAAAATCTGTAGAGAAGCAAGAGTTATTTAGAATAGAGGTCTGATATATGTTAATAGTTATTTTAATCAATATTTTTAAAAATTTTCATACTCTTAATTAGTGATTTAATTAATTAACGAATGTATTAATATGTGGAAGGTGCCAAATTTATCCAACATCTCTAAAATTTGGATTGGAAAATTGGCTATGAATAATTGATAATAGGAGAATAATTAGCATAAGAATTATTGACAGCAAATAATATTAAAAGTGTCAATTTTAATGGAAATGAAATTGTTAGAGGCAATACTTTTCCAGTAGTTTATGAAGAATGTTAATTAAATAATTCAATCATATAATTACTTGTTTTAAATGGATAAATTAGCATTTATGGTCCTTCACTGAATTTCTAAGTCATAGACCATTAGTTTTAATACATTTAGAATGAAGCATTTCTTAATAGATATAATTTGACTTCTGGTACAATAAGCTTTGATGACAGATAAAGAATTATACTAAATTCAGAATAATTAGTAACAGGAATGTGGAATTGTGCTTCTATCTTTAATTTACCTTAAAATTAACAGTTTATTAACTGTCTTCATAAATTTATAAATTAAATCACATAAAAGGGAAATAAGAGAATTAAATTTACTAAACAGAATTCCTTCATCCTTGTTATATTTGATGTATCAGCAACTTGTATATTGGTGTCATTAGGAGATCCTACACACAAATTAATATACAAAACAAAAGTATATAAATTATGGGAGAATTTCTTAAATAAGAACTCTTTTTCATCTGATCTTCAATTTTCAATTAATGAATATGATTAATTAGAAAGTTAGATTTCAATTCTATAGAAAGAGTATTCTAGTATGTTGAAATTTTTATCAGAACCATCAAATCAATTAATTGACAGTGTTCCAAATAAAACAAGTCTTTTAATTTTATCAAAATCAAATCATTAAACTAATAATCATAATTCAATTGCAAGCCATCAATTTTAAGGATTGCTATAAGTAAGTAGTCAAAAATTGTTTACAGGAAGATCACATTTAGATACAAAACGTGGATATCATTTATCTGTAGGGTAACTTTCAGAAAATTCATTTCTTCAAGATGCTCCCTTAATCAATTAAATTAATTAATGATTTATTATTTTGATTTTAATTAATAAATTATTTATTTAAATAATCAATGTAGAAATAAATTAAAATTAAGGAAAGAAAAATAATTATTACCAAAAGATTAATTAATTAGTGTTTAATCAATGAACAAGCAAATTAGTATTTAAATAAAAGCTTATAATAGATGTATATTCTATTCTTAATAGATGATCTTATTTTATTCTATTTCTTGTGCAAAACTTTTAAGAATTTTACCAATAGTATAATCAATTATACCTGATAATAATTATTTAAAGTAATTATAATTCACATTAAGAAAAGAAATATAGTTATTTCAAAGGAATTTAGTTCAGATAAATTAAGAATTTATAATCTAACCACAGCACTATTATTGAAAACTATTATGAAAAAAGATTTAAAGGTTTTATGTTTAACTATAGATTCTTAATAAACTCTGTTGGCATTATCAGATTTAAAGGGTAAAATAAATTTATTGAACATTAAAAGTGGGTTATTGATAGCAAGTTATAATTAAAAAATTGGCACTCCTCATTATTTAAAATTCAATCATTCTGACACTATTTTGTATTCTTATTCCAAATAATCTGCTTAAGTATTTTCATACATTATTTTTAGGGGTTTGATATGATCAAGAAATAAATAGTTTGGTAAATTGAATTAACTTCTAAATTTCCGGAAATATACATTAATTCAAGTGGCAAATATTGTTTATCGACTTAAAATTGTATTGACCCTATAAAACAATAATCTTGTTTTTAAATAGAAAATTTAGAAACTGGAGATGTATAAGGTTGTTTTTGTAATATGGACATTATTAAGGAGTTTTCCATATCTAATAATGGTATTTTTAATATATAATTGAGAGAAAAATACATATTGATTGTATCAGATTATAGGCTATAAGTCTATGATAGAGTTTTAAATGATTTAATAATATAATTGGAATTTAAAGATATAATTTTCAGAGCTGCCTTGTGTCATAATAGTGAATAAATACTTATTACTAAAGAAAATTCAGAAATATAGATTTAGTAATATTTGATTTAAAGGAGCAATTTCTAAGGAGAATGCATGTACTCTGTAAAAGACATTTAAAATTTTTGGGTTGACATTAATTAGAAGAAATTCATTACATACATTCAAGGGTAATGTAGAGTATTGTTTTGAGATGATTAACTGCAAAAGGATAAACCTGAAATTGACTATATAAACAATAAAATTTTGATTGAGATTTCTCGTTAAAATTAAATCCTTATAAGATGATGTTAAACAATATCTACAAATTTACAGTATATACTAATTCCGCCATTGAAGCTAAAGAATTGAGTTCTAATTCTTTTGAGAGATCAAATTATATTGTAGAAGATTGTAATTGGCTAAGTTAATAATTTAATCTAAACATAATCAATATATTTTATAATATATAAGTTTTATTTATATCTTTAGTTTTACTTTTCATAATCTTTGTAATATTAATTGTATTATAACTTCTGAAAAATATCTTTTTTTAAGTATTTCCTTATCTTTTTATATTTATAATTTTAATAGTTAAATAATAAAACTCATATCTCTTTTCAGATTGTAAATCTTCCTAATTAATTAGTTTCCAAATATATAAATTAAACCAAATAATAAAATCTTTAAATATGAATAGATAAATTTAGGAATAATAAAAATTTATTTTAAGCAATAGATTTTTTAATTAAATTATAAACACTTACGTTAGTTCAAAGTTTTACGTTAATTCAAAGTGAGTCATTCCCGTTTTTCAGGAATGTTGCTTCAAATAGTATTCATTGATCTACATAATTCAATAATATTAAATGAAAGCTATACTAGGATTATTAGCCATTATTGTGTTAACATAGGCTGGATTTGTTTAAAAATATCCATTGAACTATTCTAATAAGAGAAACATTATGTCAATTATGACAGAAGTTGAAAGCAAACTACAAACTAGAAATCCTCTTGACACAATCAAAGGCATTTTGAATTCATTCAAATCTGAAGTTGCTTAAGAATAAGGCACTCATGATGAAGTTTATTATGCTTAAAAAACTGAATGCGATAGTGAAATTGATTACAGATCAAAAGAAGTTTAAGAAGCCAACAGCATTCTTACAAGTGCTAATGGTATTTTAAAAACAGCAAAAATTATTAAAGGTAAGACTAGTGCAACACTTGATGCTACTGAAGAAATTTTGAACACTGCAACAAGACATATTGAAATGATTAATTCAGCTAGAAAAGAAGATACTCAATCTTACAATAGAGCAGCTGTATCATTTAATGATGCAATCAATGCAATTGATGATTCAATTGATTTGGCTACAGCTTTGGCAAAGGGATAAGTTAGTTTAGCTTAAATTGCTGAACTATCAACTAAATTATTGAAATCAGCATTAGCAACCAGATTAATTTAAGAATTCAAACAACCAATGGCTGCTTTGGCTGCTATTACATAAGAGGAAGAGGCAGGTGCTGCTGAAAGACTTGTTTAATTACTCCAAACTTTGAGAAGCGCTGTTGAAACTGCTTGGACAGACTATACAACTTAAAATTAATTAGGTCTCTAATAATTCATGGGTCAAAAAGATTTGTACAATGCCACCTAAGAAAGATTAGACAAAGCAAAATCAAGATTGGTTGCCAAATTAGAAACAACTGAAGGAGTTATATCAGTTTAAACTGCTGTTGCTCAAGCTGCTACAAATAGAAGATCAAGAAATCAAAATTTATTGGAAGATGCAAATGATTTGTGCCACAGTTTTGATGTTGAATATGAAACAGTCACTGCAGGAAGAAGATAAGAATTAGTCTTAATAAATGAATTAGAAAGATTAGCTACTAGAAGAGCTGCAGAATAATAAAATTGATTTATTTTTCATTTGCTGTTTATTCAAAAGGCTTTTAATATTTTTTATTATTAATTATATCATGTTTGTTAGATATAAATTATTCATTTAATCTAACTAAATATATCTATATTACTAATAATAAAGTTTATGGAATTAAATTAATAAATAAATTATCATTGCTCATTATATTCTAATTTTCTTAAATTCACTAATGAAATATTTCTAAAATCCTTGTCTACTTCAAATTAATTCTTACTTGAAGTATTAAGTTTTTTTTACCAATCTAAAATTTTAATTAATATACATTATTAACCCAAAGAATAATAGGAGAATAAAAAGTGGATATATTTTAAAAGAAGAAGATTTATAAATTATCTAATAACAGAAAGAATATGAAAATAAAGTATAATGATTAAATGTAATATAAATTGATTAAAAAGGATTAGATAATATTGAATAATGAAACATTTTTCAATAAAAGAATATTTGATGAAGTACATTAAAATTATGTTTAAAATAAAGATATAAATTATATTAATTAATGGAGTTGTTCTTATCAACAGATTTAAATTCATAATTCTTAACTTTCTTGGCTCATTATACCAGATTAGTTACAGCTGGAAGAGTAAAATTAGTGGTGCTTTCAAATTAAGCATTAAAATTAAATGAAGAAGGCATAATAAAATTGCCTTCCATTCCATCATTAGTGACAGAGGATGCATAAATTTTAACAAATATTTTCTCCATTGCACAGTATTATTAAAAATATACTAATTTAGATATTTAACTAATATTTCATATACAGAAAAAATACTTATTGGTACAGAAAATTAAACATTGGGACAAGTAAAATAATTTGATAACATGATAGGTTTTATAAGTATTTGAAGCATAAAGAAAGATTTAAGGAGAAGAATTAATTGAAGTATTTATACTGTTTAATTTAAGGCATTTCTTAAACATTTAGAAAGCAGAGTATTTTTTGTTACAAATCATGTAACATTAGCAGATTTATTTCTATATATTCATACATATGATATAGTGTCTACATGGACTGATGAACAAAAAGTTGGAAAGTATGTACATTTCTTTAGATGGTATAAAATATATTTAATAATTCTTTCATAATAGGTTTAAATAAGTTCAAGCATTACCACAAATTGCTGAAATAAACAGAACTTTGGGTAGAGTAGATGTGAAGCCAGCATCTCCATTTATAGATCTTTCATCTAGTAGTAAGTAGAAAAAGTAGAAATGAGATTATGTAACATTCCTATTAAATATTAGAAAAAATGGAATTTATATTTTTATTCAATCATCATGAATGTTATCTTCAAATTAAAATTAATTAAGTTAGTAACATTCTTCTTCTTATTTTATCTATTTTTTGTATTTTCTATTCTCTCTACATAATTTTCTAATGTAACCCATCTTTTCATTTTTCTTTTCCTCTAAATTAACTAAATTTTAAATATAAAAAATCTACCTAAAGTCTCAGCCTTCCTCAATAGATAATAATAGTCTTCTAATGTTTTTCGTGGACAGCCTACTATTTCTGCAGCTTAATCTAATGTTATTCGAACAGTTCTGCCATCCACGATTTTGGTTTCAGTTTAATAAACTTATCTACTTTATGATGGAATGAACAAAACCTCCATAATTTAACTAAATTCATTGCTTCATTAACAAATCTCTCCTTGGTTCTTTATCTTGGCTATTATTATTATTATTACATTATTATTATATTAATGTATTTAATAGACTCTATAAATATAACTAATTTAATAATTCATTTATCTTCTAACTTATGTCTAGGACTGTGTAAAAGTAATCTCTATTTCTATCGTTCAATTCCTTTAGCTAATTTTTATTATTGCATATATAATTTTTCTTTTTCATCCTTAAATTATTATGCTTTGTCTAATTTCTCTTTTAACTTTTTATTTTTAATATCCATCATTTCTTTTAATATACTTTCTGCCTTCTTTTTATGATCTTTAATTAGTTCTTCTTTTTTTTGTTTTTCTTATTACAATTTGATTTTAGAGATGGATTATGTTTCTGTTATAGATTTTAAATGTTCTTCATCCTTTAATCTAATCTTCTCTTAATATGTTTATGATTTATTATTTTAAATACTACCATTTCTTGATTTAATCTGATAATAATTAATATAATTTTACATTCTATCTATGTCTAGCCTTTTCTTTTTCTATTTTCTCTATTTTTTCTTCTGTAAATTTCATTTTTTCAAAAATCTAATTTATCTTTTCTTCTAATTGTGAAACCTTTTATTAGGCTTTATCATTCTTTTCAGACATTATTTTTTTTTAATTTTCCTTATAAAATATTAAGATAATAAACTTACCATCACTTTTTTTAATTTCTCCATTTTCTCCTTTTTTTTTTATTCAATTAATTCTATTTTAGCTTATTAAGTCATTTCTATATCATCTAACTTTTTTTAATATTACTCCATTTTCTGTAACTTTTCTTGTTAATAAGCATTTTTTTCTTCTTCATTCCTTTATTTTACTTTTTTTAATTATTTTCTTTTTGCCTACTTCAATTCTTTCAATAACAATTCCTTTCTCTCTCTCAAATCTTTAATCTACTCCTCTTACTCCTTCTATAATTTATCTAATTAGATTTTCTTCATCAAAATTTCTTCTTATTATGTATTTATTATTCCCTCAGCTATTCTTGTGTAAATTATACTATTACTTTTTTACAATTGATGGTTTAATCTTATCAGGAATTGTACTTTATTAATTACTTTTATTGCTATGTAATTATTATAGAATTTCATCTCTACTAATTTCTCTTTCTGTCAATTCTTTTAGTTTATCTTATTCCATCTTTTATACATAAAGCAATTTTTCCTTCTCTTTTTCTTTTCTCTTCAATTCTACCTAAATGATAATAATGATATATACACACCATTTATTTCTTCTCTTTTAAGACTAATTCTACTTATTACTATTTTGAACGAGTGGATTCTAAGATAGAGAACTTTCTTCTTTCTTATTCAGCCTGTTATTGTTCATATAATTTTAATTATTCTAATTCTCGTTCCTCTTTTAGACATTATCATACCTGTTTCTTTCTCATCTTTGCAAGCAATTTATCTTCCTAATTAGCTATGTATTCATTTTCATCTAAGAATATATATCATGTTATTACAATAGATCCCATCAGTTGCTTTTTTCATTAAGAAATAATAATAATATAAATGAATAATCAAGATGATAAGCTGTCTATAAAATTATATATATTTAGCTGACTTTATGTTATAATTAATGTATAAAATCATACATACATAAGATATAGAGAAATGATGTTAAGGTTTAAGTTTTATAATGCATTTAATAAATTATGAAAATTGATATATCTGGCTATTAGATATATCAATTTTAATTACATCATTCTTTTTATTAACATAATTGCTCAAATTGTGTATAATATTAATATTAAAAATTTGTAATTTTTAAAAATTTATCAAATTAAATCAAAATTAATGAATAACTAAAATTGATTACAATATAATAGATCATCTAATTCTTCAATCCATAAGGAGATGCTCTCTTTAATAGAGCATATACAGAAGTTGACATAATTAAACAAGAATTTTACATTTCCTTGGATTTTTTTATTTAAATATCAAACTCAGAAATTTTTAATTATTAGAAAATAGTTCAAAAATTAATTATTTAAGGAACATCATTCATAAATAAATTAATTAAAATAACTGGCTTAAAAAAAATTATAATAAAATTACTAAATATATAAAAATAATCACGTTTTTAGATAAATTATTATTTATTTTTTTTTGCCACAATCCGTTTTTAATCTGACAATCTTGTGGTATATAAGGAACTTTCAAAAATAAGAATAAATCAATTATTAATATATGAAATTTGCATTCACAATCTTGGTTGTCTTAGCCATAAGCAATGCTAGCCTGATGTAAAAGTATCCACTCTAATACGGTGGTAAAAGAAGCATCATGAACATCATGGTTGAAGTAGAAAACAAGATTAAAACTCATTCACCACTAGATTCAATCAAAGGAGTCCTTAATTCCTTCAAATCAGCCGTCGCATAAGAATAAGGTGGACATGACGATGTCTATGGTGCACAAAAAGTTGAATGCGATAGTGAAATCGCCTACAGAAGACTTGAAGTTGAAGATTCCACCGGAACACTCAAAATTGCCAATGGAATTTTAAAGACAGCCAACATTCTTTTGAAAAAAACTTAAGCAACCCTTGGAGAAACTGAAAACATTTTGAATACAGTTTCCCTACATATTGGATTAATCAATGATGCCAGAAAGGAAGACACTCAATCCTACAATAGAGGAGCCGTAACATTCAACGATGCCATTAATGCCATTGATGATTCTATTGATTTGGCTAATGCTCTTGCTAAGGGAGAAGCCTCATTAGTTTAGGTTGCAGATATGACAACCAAATTAATGTAATCAGCTATTGCTACCAAAATGAACAAGGTCTTCATGTAAGCAATTGGTGCTTTGGCTTAAATTACTTAAGAAGAAGATGCCGCAGGTGCAGCTGAAAGACTTGGTTAATTATTATCAACCTTGAGAAATAACGTTGAAGAAGCATGGGCATCATACACCGCTGAAAACACCAATGCTTTGGGACTTTTTGCCTAACAAAAAGATCTTTATCTTGCTTCATAAGTCAGACTTGACAATGCCAAGACTCATTTAAGTAGCAAAGCTGAAAATTTACAAGGAACAATTTCAACTTAAACCGCAGTTGCTTAAGCCGCTACTAATAAAAGATAAAGAAATTAAACTTTATGGGATGATGCTGCTGATTTGTGCCACAGTTTCGATGTTGAATATGAAACAGTCACTGCAGGAAGAAGATAAGAATTAGTCTTAGTCAATGAATTAGAGAGATTAGCTACTAGAAGAGCTGCAGAATAATAATGATTTAAAATAAATTAACATTTTTTGTCATGAATTAAATATTTTAATTTTTTAATTCTTTGATTTATATTTTATTAATATTTCCCACTATAAGCGGGAAATATTAATATAATAAATTAATTAATTTTTGTTAGAATTTTTAGGAATTTATAAATAAAAATTCTTTCCATTTCATATTAATAATCATCTATAAAGCAATTAATAAATATAATTATCGAAGAATCTACTTAATTCAATACTCTATAAATCTCATTATATCATGGGCTAATAAAATTTAATAAATCATTACATAAAGCAATTATAATTTCGAATATAATTTTTTTAATATACTAATTGAGTTTAATACTAGTTAAATTGAGATGAGATTTATCCTATTTTGAGGAGATCGATAAAAAGTAAGACAAATTAGATAGTATTTATAGAATTGTATATACAATTATGAATCCTACTTATTAAAAATTATTGAAGACAACCATATATATCCTATTTTTAATATGTACATTATGTCATGATTCTATTAAGTGTGTAATTAGATTGTTAATTGAATTACATAATTTAGAAAATTTTCTAAAATACGAAGATTATTTTACTAATGCCTGGGATGACAAATTAATTCCTGCAAAAGCTTAAAACATTCTTAATTACACTTCATTTTAATAGGTTTAGCCTTAACCTGTAAGATCTTGTTGAATTTCTGAGTAAAATCGCCATGTATTGAATTACTAATTTTATTGAATGGAATTCGTTTATTGAAAAGATAATAAAAGAATCATGTTATAATTGCTCTATATATTATATAATTAATTTAATGTCTCAAACACCGGATTAAAATCGAAATTAAGAAGTATGGCTTCGAAATTCATTAAACAAAAACAATAGATTGGAATTTGAAATAAAGTCTTTGCAAAATGAAGTGAAGACTAAAAATCAATAATTGTCATAATTAGAGTTGGATTATAAGGGTCAAGTCAATTAATTATAACATCAAATTCAAACAAATCAATCATTACAACTTTAAATTCAATAGATTTCGTAAGTTAACCTTGATCAAAAGAGAACAATTGAATAATTAACTGACCAAAATAATTAATTAAGAAATTAGCTGAAGTAGGTATAAGAAACTAATAACATTGAAAAAAATTAAAGTAAACAACTTTTGGAAAGAGCTAACACAGATATCTAAAAACTAAAGAATGAAATTCTGTAATTACAGAGAAATAATGACAGTTTATAATAATAAAAAACATACCAAATCTCATAATTGGATACAAATTCTAAGAAAATAATAGAAGAACTGTAAGAATAAATTCATAAAATATAATTATCGGCTACAAGTAAAATAGAATCATTAACTTCTGAATTATCATTAAAAAATGATTAATTGGATAAATTAACAAAGGAAATTAATATTAAAAAGAATGAAATCTATTAGAGTACTGTAAATTATGAAGCTGTAAATGCAACAAAATCATAGTAATTGATTTAAGCATAATAAATATAATAAAAATTGTAATAAGACTATAATGATAAACTTGCATAATTCTAAATGTAAGCCTAATTGAAAATTACTTAAATGGAATAAGAAATTGTTTAAAAAAATACAATAATTGAAAAGGCTAATTAAGATTTGGCAAAAAAGGCATAAGAAATAAAAGATAATAATTAAAATTTTGAGTAGATCAACATATAGAATTAAAAGAAATTATAAGAAATGATGATTCAGGTTTAGAAATTATAATTAGCTATTGAATCAGAAAACACTCAATTTGATAGAAAAAAGGGTAATTTTAAGGTATAAATAGACAATCTAGAGAAAGATTTAACTATTTAATAATAATCTTCTACTTAGTATACTTAAAATTTAAATAATGAAATCAATTAATTAAAGAATTAAAATTTGGATTTATAAAAGCAATTAAGTGAGAAACATAAAACATTTTGTTTAACTTAAACAGAATAAGATGCATAAATTAAATAATTAAATTTATAAATTGTTTCATTTTAAAAAGAAATCTAATTGAAAAATTAGTAACTTTAATAAGCAGAAAGTTAATTATTAGAGATGAAAGTATTGAAAACATAAGAAGTGGAATAATTGAAATTAAAGTTTGATTAGAGAGAGAAAGAACTATTGATCTAAAATGATTAATTAAGTAATAATAATAAAATTTAATCTTAAAGAGTTATAACTTTATCAAATGAAGAATTAAATAAATAAGTTAAATAGGTAGATTAATTTTGGACTGAAAAATATAATAATTTGTCTAAATAGACTAAAGAAGATATATAATAATTATCTTATTAATATTAAATTTAATTGGCATAGATGGATTAAGCTAATAAGGATAAAATTAAGATAGTTGAATAAAATCAAAATAAATTATTAAATTCTTAAAAAGAAATATTTAATGAATAAATTATATTGTTTAACAAATAGATTTTAGATTTATAAAAGGAGAAAGAGAATTCTATTATTTAATTAGATGTAATGAAATTTAAGTTAAAGGAATTTTAAGATAAGGAATAAAATTTGAATAATAGAGATTAAAGAAAAGATGAATTAATATAGAATTAGATGGCAACATTAAAAAATAGTAAAGAAGGTATTATTTATATTAATTTTTAGAATTATTAAATGTGATTAATTAATAAAATTTAGCTCATAAAAAGGAGATATTTAATTTATAAACTAAAATAGATTCAGTATAATAGTAATATGAAAATTCTGTAAGAGAAACTAAACAAATCAAAGAATAATTAAAATTATCTCAACTAGAAGCATAATAAGTTTAAAATTTGAGTCATTAAAAAAATAAGGAATCATTAAATGCTCATGCTGAGAAAGAATCAGAGATAATAAAACTATAATCAGAATTGTCAAGAGTGGAAAGTTTATATAAGTAAGTAGTTTTAGAATTGAAGATCATTAATGAATAGAAGAATGATCTCTAAGTTATTGATGATTTTTAATTAAAAGAAAAAGATATAGAGATTGGAAATTAGAAGAGTTGTATATTGGAATTGAAGTAGAAGTTGCAATAATTATAAAAAAGAATTAATGAATTAGAATTATAATTATAGAGTGCTAATAAAAAGTTAACATAAAAAGATTAAGAAGCAAAAAAAGAGATTGATAATCTAAATTAAAGAATTATTATTTAAAAAAGATAAATTTAGGAGGAAAGAGAAAGATGTGATGAATTAGCAGGAGCATAAGATATGGAAGTTTAGACTTGGAATGAAAGATTAAAAGAATAATAGAAATTAAATGAAGATTTAATTACACAATTAATGAGATTACAATAATAGACATCATAAAATTCAGGTTTAATAAATGAATTGCATAATATGAAATAATAATTTGAAATAGTAACTAATTAATATCAATAATTATAAGAGGATGCAGAAGAAGCTACTAAATAAAAGAGTATGGTAAAAAATGTTTAAATTTAAATGCTATAAAATCATTATAATAAATAAATGGATGTGTTAACTAAATAATTAGAAGAGATGAAATAATAAAATTTAAATTAAAAATTAGATTTTCCAATTATGGATTTTAATGTTTAAATTATAGCATTAAATGATTTATTAGTGAAAAAGAATGCTGAAATTAATTAATTAAAATCTAAAACACAGTATAAATTATTAGAGAAAGACAATGTTATTGATTAATAAAGAGAATATACATAAAAATTATAAAATGAATTTGAAAAACTACAATAATAATTAATGGATTAAAGTGAATTTTAAGAAAGGGTAGATAATCTTTAAATGATTAATGAAGAAAAGGATAATACACTATAATTTTTAAAAGAAGAAATTACTAAATTAAGAGAAGAAAATAAATTAATTAAAGGAAAATTGGATTTGAAGGAATAATCTATGGTTGTAATCTAAGATTAATAGTAATTGATTAAATAACTAAAGATTGAATTGTAAAATAAATAAAAGAATATATAGCCAAAATAAATTGCTATATCTCATTTATAAACTATGAAAAGTTCAATACATAGAATGAGTAAGAGATCAGAATCAAGTAGATAAGAGAAATCTGAAGTTGATTGGAATGGAGAATCTTAGTTTGTATTAGGAAATGCAAATAATTAATTACCATGTTTTCATCAATAATCTTAGGATTCATTTACGGATAATAAATTAATTGAAAAAATGAATTCAGAAATTGTTGATACAAATATTAAATTAAGAAATTAAGTTGATTTACTTAATTAAGATAAAGAAAATTTATAAATTAATTTAAGTAAAACAATTTAGAATTTAAATTAAATTAAAAATGAAAATAGTGAATTGATTCTTAAACTTTAATATGTATAAAAGGCATTGGAATCTTCATAATAAAATTATGAATAATTAGAAAGAGAGATAAATTAAAAGAAAAAAAAAGAAATTAGTATTGTATCATTTGATGATTAAATGAATTCAAAAGTAAAAGCTTTGAATTAATAATTGGAAAATTTATAATCATCTAAAACATAATAAATTTAATTAATAACTCATTTATAATAAGAGTAATCAGAATTATATAAATAAATAGATAGAATAAATGATTAAAATAGAGAATTAAGAAAAAATATAACTGTAATAAATGAATTAAATAAATCATAAGAATAACAAATTATTGAATTATAAATGAAGTTAAAATAAGAATAATTAGTAACTGTTAAATAAAATTCAGAAGTAAGAGTATTTTAATTAAAATAAGATTAAACTTCTTAAATTGTATCATATGAAAATTAATCATTAAAATAATAAAATATAGAATTATCAAATTAACTTTAAGAATAAAATTAATTAATATCGAATTAGGAAAATTAATTGTAAAAAAAAAATGGAATAGAGAAGAAATATGAGGAATAATAGAAATAATTACGTTTATATCTTGATAAAATAGATAATTTAGAAAATGAGAAAAGATAGTTGGAATAGGAATAAAATAAGATAATAATGGATAGTAACAAGTTGTTAGTAAGAAATGAAGATTATGCTATAAAAGTTAATCAATTAGAAAAGACATATTAATAGTTGAAATAAGAATTATAAGAACAATAGGTTTAACACGAAAAGTAATAAGTATTTTTAGAAAGAGAAAAATAATAATTGTAATCTTAAGTAAAATTGTTAAATATTTCATTATAAAATTTATAAAGATTAAATAAATCATAAGGTTCTGAAGAAGATACAAATAATAATTAATTAGTTGTTGATAAATAAATTAATGAATTAAATTCTAAATTACAAGAAAAGATTAATCAAAATAAAAGCCTCTAATAATAAACTGAATAATAGAATGTAGAGATTAGAAATTTAAATTTATAAATATAATCGTTATAATAAATGTATTAACCTGTTTAAAATCAAATGGAAGAATTATAAATTCTAATAGAACAATAATAAAAATAAATTGAAAAATAATCATAATAATAAACTACTTTTTCTTCAACTTAGAGGATTAATGATTTAGAAAAAGAATTATTGGAAAAATAAAATATAATTGAAGAGGCAACTTATAAGAAGAATTTCTTAGAATAATAATAATAGAATAATGTTAGAGAAATGAATGATCTTCGATAAAAGATTACATAGTATTAATTAATCAATGAATAATTAAATGAATAAATAGATTAAATGATAAATGATTAAGAATAAGTAAAATTGGAATATGAATAGAAGATGATAGATTATCAAAATAGTGTAAGAAGATAGATATAAACATTTCATAATAATTCTGTAGACCTATTAGATTAAGTAGATTAATTAAACAAATAAAATCAAGAGAGTAAACAACAAATAATAAAATTAAGTTAACAATTAAGAGAACGTGAATTTGAGATCTAAAGATAACAATAAGAATTTTTACAATAATAAAATTATTATTAAGAATTATAAGTTACTATAGTGAATGAAAACAACTAACTTAAAAGTTAATTGCATTAAATGGAAATTGAATTACAGAATGTAAAATTCAAGGATACTCAATCAGTTACAAATTTGACAGCTTCCCAAGAATTGAAATTTAAACATTTATATGAAGCATTACAAGAGAAAGAAAATAAAACAAATTAAATGAATAAAGAATTACAACATCAATTAGTATTGTATGATAAATAAGCAAAGACATTATAAAATAGAGTTTCTCATTTGGAGGATGAGATTAAATAATATTAAGAAAAAGAATCTATTAATTATGAATCTACTGTTACTTTTCATTAGCCAGAAGAGATTTAATAATAATTGCATGAATAAAATATAAAGTTGACTAGTTAAGTTTAAATGTTTTCATCATAACATTTTCAATTTGAGAAATAAATAAATGAATATGATGAAAAGATAACATATTTATAATTTAAATAAGAGAAAGAAATTAAATAATTGACAGAATAACATAAATAAAAAAATTAATAATTGAATGATTAATTATAAATGTCAAAAAAAGATTTAAAGGATTTATAGATAAAATTTGACTAATTAACATAAAAATATTAAGATTAGATAGTATAAAATGATAAGCTTTAAAAATAAAATTAATAATTATCATAATAAATATTTAATCAACAAAAAGATATTAATAATTATAATTAATAAGCAAATGAAAAGTTAGAATAGGCCAATCATTTAAATTAATAACTATTAAAATAGATTAGTCAACTGAATAATATCAGGTAATAGGATTAAGATGAAATAAGAAAATTATCTACATAAATAAAATATATACAAGATGAATAAGGAAATTATCATAATCAAATAAGATTATTGCAAAATTAATTAAATGAAAAAAATGAGGATTAAACTTCAGAGAAAAATGAAATAGTTGATTTAAAAAAGACTATAACTTAATTGATAAATGAAAATGAGAGATTAAAGAATGATGAATATAATCCTAAATTTGATCAATCAAATTAATTAAGATAATAAATTAGATAGTTAACTTAATAAAATGAATTCTAAAAGTAGGAAATAATAATATTAAAATAACAAATTACTTCAGAATAAAATACTAATAAGAATGAAATATAAAACTATAAAAAATAAATTGATAAACTTTAAAACTAACTTAAACAAGGAAGAAACGATATTTCCAATACTCCTGATAAACAAATGGAATAAATAATATAATTATAAGCAAATCTATAATAATTGTAGAAGACCTTAAGAGAATCAGAAGAATAAAACAGAAATCTACTAAGATAAATTACTTTATTATAAAAAGATGATTATAAATAAAAGCAAAAGTAGAAGAAAAGAGTTCTCAAAGATAAAATTATAGAGCTATAATAAGAACTATCAAATTCTTAAAGAGATTATAGTCGAAGTGAAAAGGATAAATCAAATAAAATGGTTAAATTCTATGATAAGGAAATTGAAGAAAAATAAAGATTAATAAATTCATTAGAAGAATAATTTAAGATTTTATAAAAGGGTTATGAGGATTAAGATCTAGAGATTAAGTAATTAGAGGAAGAGAATAGCAAATTGAAATATCAATCTGATAATTACTAAAATGAATTAGCAATTTTAAGAATAAATTAGAATTTATCTTTAAATCCTAACATTACAATTAATAATCTGAATATTCAATAGGAAAATAAAATACTTGAATTAAAAATATAAAAATTAACTACACAATTAGATGAGTTAAATTTAAAGTTATAAGACTCAGAAAATGATTTAGCAGATATGATAGAAAACTATAAATAAGAATAATAAGTAAATATTTATTTTAAGTTATTAGAAAAATAAATAATTAGAATCAAATCTTAGAAACTCTAAATTAACATCAAAAGATATAGAAAACTAATATCGATAAATGATTTTGAAAGAACTTCCTATTTATGTATATTTATTAATTTAAAATAATTAGGCTGATAAAACATTAGAATAAATTATTAATTTACTTATTCTAAATGGAATACCAAATAAATCATCTTAAATAAATCAATAATTTATTGAACTCTAAAAATAAAATTAAGAGATGTTGGAAGAAATTCAAATTTTAGTGGAAAAAATAAAATCATAAGAAATAGAATATAATGAACTTTAAGAATAACTTCAATAAACAGCCAAGTAGAATTCTGTTTATGGTGTTAATCACACTCAAGGAATGAGCAGTAATTTTGAGAAGGATAAGAAAATTATAGAATTGGAAAATAAATTAGTTCTTTTAGCAAGTGAAAATTCTAGATTAAATCATATAAAAGTAATTTAATTTGAGTAATAATTTGTAGAATCAATAAAATAAAAAGTTACAATCACAGCAAATTACTTAATAAGATATATAAAATTATTGATTTATATATAAATAAATTAAATTATTGAATATCAAGATAAGTATTAAAATCTCTTTGAAACCTAAACAAAATAATTAATTAGATTAGGAACCTTTGATCTTGATAATAGTTCTTTAAAGGGAGAGAGATTAATTGTAGATCTAATTAAATTAAGCAAAAACCCTTTTAAAATTTTAGTGAGTCAGTAATTTAAAAAGAAAAAAACTTGAAGATGTTCAATATACTTAGATAGACCATTAACCTAAAGTCAACAAGAAATAAATCTAGATTAATTGAGGTAATTGTTTTAAGATGACGACAAAAAGAGATAATTACAATAATAAATATTAGATCTCCCACAATCCATAATATTGTTGTAATGGAAACCATTAGATTTTGTCCAAGAGATTAGTAAATCTGTATTCAAAGAGAATCATAAAATCTGATTTCAGTTCTGCAAAATCAAACTATCAAACAATTATAAAATAAAATTGATGATTTATAAAATCAATTAAAATTAAGAAATAGAGTATAAATTGATAATAAGATAGACTAGCAAATTTGTAAATCTAATGTGATAAACAAGTAATCTCAATAAATGAAATGAATTAAACTCAAATAAATTTGCTAAATAAAAAGATACTCAATTTTAACGTATAAATATGAATAATCATAAAGTGAGTTGAAATATTCAAAAGAAAGTCAGATTCTCTCTCTTAATTTAACAAACAAATAATCTGTTTTCTTGACTACTGAATAAAAATTAAAATGAACTCAACAATACTTATCATCATTGTTAAGATAATTTGATGGTTCCAAAAACAATTAAAATATATGAATAACTTATAGCTGAATTTGAGGTAAATTAAAAGTAGGTAATGAACAATTAGTTGCTCTGCTCTTTAGAGAAGATAAGATCAAGAAGTTTATTTAATCAATTAAAACTGCTCTCTATATGATGATTAAATCAAGAAGTTATAAGATTAAATTGATTGGAATTTTATTTAGAATAATCTCTTAAACAAAGACAAATAATTATCATCTAATATGCCTATCTATTATTAAATAATCGTTATAAATAGTAAAATGAAGAATCAAGATTAATTAAAAAAAGTATAACTTTAATCTTACAATATGAAATAATAAAACATTATATAAAAAAATCAAGCTAATTAAAAAATGAAGGAAGGACAAAAAAAGAGCTGAATAACAATTAACTGAGTAATACTAGTTATTATCCAATGATTAAAAGCTAAATTTAACTTAATGGTAAATTTAATAATCTAAGCAAATTAATTATTAATAATTAAAAAGTGGATAAAATAAGATAACTAGAAAATGAGATTCAAGGTTTAAAGATATGAAATACAAAAAATTAAATTCCTCTATCTGAACTTTAAACTGCAAGTCAATAATAAAAGTTTTATACAAATGAATAAGTTGTAAAAATCACTCGTTTATACATTAATTCATCTCAATGGTATTGAATTATTATATTTATTTAGAGAAAAAAAATCAATGATAAATAAATAGAAATTTGATGGGGGAAGTGAAGAGGTTATAATAAAACAGGAAAAAAATGAACCTTACTCACAATATTTGGAAGATAATTATAAAAAATTAGATGACATTATTTGATATCCAATCAAAATAGAATTAAATCAAAAATATATAGTGATGTTTTATTGTTTACTAATTATTTTGAGATTGTTTTTCTTTCCAATATAAAGAATTTCAATTTCATCCAGTAATTTCCAAATTTAAATATAATTTTATTTATTATATAATATTATGGTAATTATTATAGTAACTCTTACTTGATTAAGATTTAAGTTTTATTACCCTTCCACATGGATTGAATGAATTTTGATTATTTCAATAATTCTAATTAATTCCAAGTGAGTGATTTTTTTTTGAACACTAAATTAATATTTTTTAATATATCAATGTTGTAAGTCAAGTAAATTGAGAATCTTTAAATAAAGAATTGTACCAAAGACAAATAAGAAAAGATAGCCTCTAGAATAAAGTTTCTCGGACTTGTTTTATGTGAGAACAAAACTATTAGGGCTTCTGCTTAAATTTGTAAGATTAACTTTTCAACTGCAAAAGCAATCCTAAATAAATTTAGAAAAGAAGGGATTATCAAACAATCTTATAAAGGTATAATTATTTAATAGAATCTAGATTATGATGGACAAATTGATTTACTTAGATAGATTGTTTAAATTCAGAAAGGAATCAAGCTTGAACAAATATCTAAAAACAAAGAGTCCAAATAAAAGCTCAACCACAAATTATAGCTGTTCCTTTAGAAGACAAAAATATCAAGAATGAGTGTCCATCAAGAAATGGATAAAAAAGTACTTGAAGAAATACTAATGTAGGAAAAATAAAAAGAATATAAGTTGGTTGAGTAAATATTAGATTAGTAAATAATTTTGATGAAGAAAAGATGTCATAAATGATTGTAAAACACCATTATTTTATATTTTAATAATTAATATCTTATGTATTCCTTATATATTCAATTATGTATTAATTTATTTTGTCTGCTTTAATTAATTATTTAATTAAGATTGTATATAATAAAAAACAAGTCTTTAAGTCTAATTTATTACAAACTATAAATCAATGTCAATGTCAATGTATGTTTGAATATAATAAATTCAGATTTTAAATTATTTATTGTTCATATTTGAAATTAGTTTCCATAATATTTAAATCATTTAGAGACTAGAAAGTTTAAAAATTTAAATAAAAAACAAGTAAAATAAAAAGTTAATCTATAACAATTAGAACAAAGATAGGAATCGTCAATAATATTAATTTCATTGTTGATTAATCCTTATATTTATCTTATAAATTTATAAACTTTTTAAAATATAATAGCATTATGATGAGCAATCTTATATTTATAGTCTAGGAGTTAAAACATAAAATTTTAAGCATTTATAATAAACTGTTGCTTTTATATAAAAAATCCATTAAATTTTTATACAAGTGTAATATTAAATATTTATTCGTTAAAACAAAACAATGAACAAATACTATATAGATAGTGAGGAGAAGAAATTCTAATAATCAAATAGGGAGGTATTGAAACCAATAGATGTTACTAACAGATCTGAGGTCTCTTTAAAAACTTCAGTGGTTTCATTTGCTTGTGATCGAGATAATAAATATGACCTTGAAGATTATAGAACTTAACTTGAAGAATAATTGGCTGAAAATATTGAATTGAAAAGGATGTTAATGGATGAAATAGAGAAGAATAAAAGGGGAACTGATATTGATAAATCGTCTTAATTTTTAGAGTAGTAAGATAAATTTGCATAAATTCTTAATAAAAAGGATAATGAGATAATGAATTTAAACAAATTGTTAAGACAATTGGAAATTGAAGTATTTGATTATCATATTATTAAAGAACAAACTATTACATAAGGATGATCAATTGGAATCTTCAAGAAGAATGGAAAAAGAAAAGTAATTAGAAAAAAAAATTATTGAATATGAACAAAAATTAAATTTAGTATTAGGAGAGAATTCAAAATTGAATTAAGTATTTATATGACAATCAATAGATTTTATAAGAAAGGATTACTCAAATAGAGAAGATGAAACATACAGTTGATTAATCGGAAAGAGAGAAAGTGTAGATAGCTGAAAAATATGAGATATTGATTTCAGAAGCAAATAATCTATCATCCAGAGAGAAGTGTACTATAGAGAAATGTCTTAATGCATAGAAGTATATTTATTAAATCTAAGTATTAGAAATGAATTCTAGAAATAATTAAATATTGTAAATACATAGAATAATTAAATGACTAACATACTTAATTAATAAAAGAATTAGATTGAATAATTGGAATTATAATTAGAGGAGAATTAAATTTAATTAGAGATGACCAAATAAGGTTATGATGAATAATTCAAAGAAAAAGAGAATTTGATATAGTAAAGGGAGAAAGAGATTTAAGATTTAATGGTTAAATTTAATGAATTGGAAAAAAAATTAGTTTAATAAAATTAATAGATTAATATATTAGAACAATAATTACAAACAAATGATGAATAAGTTATGATTGAAGAAATGTAGAAGTATTTTGAAGAATAGTATGATCTCAAAGAGAAAGAACTTGAAACAAAACATTAAAAGGAAATGTCAAATTTAATGAATTAATTAAATGAGAATCAAAATTTTATTGAAGAATTACAAAATCATCTAACTGAAATACATAAACAAATTACAAAATTCAAATAAGAGAAGCTAACTTTAAGATAGTAAAATTAAGAATTGTAATAATAAGTGAAATAATTATCATCAGAAATTAAATAATAAGACGATCTTAGATATTCATAAGAATATATGTTACCTCAATTTAATATTTCTTGTCAAAGTGCCATTACTGATCAATCCTTATGTGAAGACAGAGAAAAACAAAATAAATTGGGTAGATCCTTAAATAAAAGCAAAGATACTATACAATAAAATAAAGAGAATTAGGAAAAAAGAGATTCCAAATCTAATTAATGCATAAATTAATTAAAGCAGCAATCTCAATAAAATACATCTTACAAAGCATAATTCTAATAGAAAGTAAAGAAAACTAATCCTTCCAATAAGGATACGTACGCTCTCGATACATTTGGAAATAGAGATAGATCAATTACATGTTTGGATATGATCAATAAGGGAATCAAATTAAGAGAATCCTCAGACGAAGAGGATTAATCACCTATAGCACAGTTTAAATAATGGAAATAATAGATGACAGTTCGTTAATGATCAATTTTATAACTTTATATTAAAATTTCTATAAATTCAAAATAATGATGTATTATAACTCAAATTTACTTATGGGGATATTATATAGAATTTAATCACAAAATAATTAAGTTTATTATTAAGTTGTCAAATTACTTTAAACAATGAACAATTATTTAAAAAATGCATTTTTATATACTATTTATTGGGATCGTATATGGTTCTTAACTATATTCAAGATCAAACGGTAGTGTAGAGAATCAAATTTTCCAAGAATGCTCGGATCAAATTTTGATTACTACCTATTTCAATGTATATATGATTAATCAATCAAATTTTTTATTATTTAAAATTAGATTATTTTTTATATTAAATTATTTAAATATATATAACTTAATTTTATATAAACTCTTATTGTCTGAAACATTACGTATTTATTCCGAAATTAGAACTAACATAAAAATAAGTATAAATAAGTAGTTAACATAATAGATTGGTATTTATTCCTTTGAAGGAAATGGAGAAATTTAGTTATGCAACTATTTAATTTTTAACCTCGTCACCACTGAAGAAGAGAAAACCTTAGAAATTCGAAGGATTTTATATCCTCAACATTAGATTTATTCGATCAAGAAGGAGAATAATCTATTTTTTTATGATGTTATATAAATAGATTCTATTCATGTGATGATATCACTATTAAAAAGATAAGATAAAAAACAATATTTAATAGAAATTCATTCAATTTATTCTGGGAATGTAAATTTTTTTGAAAGTATTTCATATTAATTACAATCAGAAAATGATAGAAGCATTTTTGGATTTTAATAATATTACAATAACATAAGAAATGCACTTTTGCTAATTGTGTTTAAATAGAATCAGATTGAATACTCTCTATATGATAAGATATTTAGAGAAGTTTCTAAATACTATTTATCTGAAAATAATGTTCCATCAAATTTCAAAGTATGGAAATCAGGATACATAATCATAACATATGAGCAATTCTAAGTACTATATAGCATAGGAGAGATTTTATATGAAATTTAAGAAATATATCGATTTAATTCGCAACCTCTATAGAAATTTAATAAACAAAATTTGTGAGATTAATTCCATAATTTGATTTGACATATTCTAATATTACATTTCTTATAGATGAAAATCAATTAATATTTATTTATGATAAATTCGAAACAGCAAAAGTCAATATTGGCTATTTTAAAATCGATCAATTATAATTTTGCTAAAACAATATTCAAGAATTACCTTAAATGAATTTATAATCAATTAAGTATTAATAACAATATGATCCAGATATTTAATCATTCTAAGAAGAAATTAAATTACTACAAGACTGTTTAATGCCTTGTGATATTATATATGAATCTTTGAATATTTCATTAGTACCTTATAAATCGGAATATATTTTTGAATCTTTATACAATTAATTTTTGCATGGTTGCAATAGATATAAATTATGTTATACTTGTATGTAATAAACAGGTTGTGAATGAATTGAGAATAATTGTTAGACTGAATAAAATTATGAATATTGAGCTTGAATTGAGTATTTACTTTATTTCATAATACTACTATTTATAACGAGTTTAATTTAGATTTTAATTTATATGTAGAATAATCATAAAATATGAATTTCATTGAATAGAAAATATATGTTTAGGAAATGACTATATATAATTGTGTGATGAAATAAATATAAATCATTTTAATTCTGATTTTAAATTCAAAGAGGTTATTATTTCAGACTCACTTTCATAATTTTGAAGAATATTGAAATGAATGATCTTACAATCACAATCAAGTAATAAGATTCTCAAATAGATTCAGAATATTGGAGAATATGGAAACTAATAGGTTGGTTATGTTTAGCTATAAGTCTTTTTGGAACTATCACTTATATAGCAAATAAAAGAATGAATTATTTAATTTAGTTATCTCTTTAGAATAATCAAAGTTTGGATATTGACAGTCTCTACAATATGATAGAGTACATGATTAAGGAAAACATAATAAGTAAAATAAGAATTTTCATAACAGATTCTAAGATATGATGAAGATAAGTATCCTGTTTGTATTGAGAATTATGAAGTTAAATAGGAAATCATTTAGATATTCTGTGGACACACGTTTCATTTATAATGTTTTGAAGATTGGGTACGAATTAATAAAAAATTAGTGAAATGCCCTATTTGTAATTAAACGTACTATAATAAATATAAATTTAGGGTTGAATATTTTATAAAGAACAAAGAACAATTTAAAAATTCAATCAATGTTTGATTATTTTGTAACTATTGATATTCATATTAGAATTATAAATAAAATTTAACATTAATTAATTTAATTAATAAAAAAGTATTCCAATAAAAGTTATTCAAAGGTCTGACCATTATTAAACATGCAATCACCTAATTAACATTAATTCAGACATCAACTTCTACCAATTCTAAATTACTGCTTAGTACCAGAAGTGATAAAATAAACACCATATTTTACCATATATGTATATTATAATAAACAATTGATTTGAAATATTTAATAACTTCACAACATTTATAAAAATTAATGTTTGTTTACATACACAAACTATTTTGTATCCTTATTTACTAACTGAATACAAGGAGATTTCATTAACAGTATCATAAATATGTTCCTTTTGTAGTTAAATATCTTTGATAATTGATAATTAACTCTTCCTAGTTTTGATCGCATCTCATACTTTTAGAATTATTCCTTTCTTGGGACTATAATTTAAATATATATCTAGTGACTATCCAGATTTGGAGTTTCTGGTTATCACTATCATCCAGTATAATGATAAAAGATGATTTACTACCTTTAAATATTCATATCGATTTAATTCTATAATTTAGATGCAATGAATTCAAGTGCAAGTTGAATAATTATGATCATTCTTTTTCTAATTTTAAAAGCAATAAGAGGGAACCGTCTTATTAAGATAATAGTATTACTTATACTTATAAGTTGTATAAGAGCCTTTATTAGTATGTAACCTATCTAGATTTACTTGTTAAATAGCTATTGCCATAAAAGAATATATATTTTTAGTTAATAAACATACTACTCCTATTTTATTGTATTCCTTTTGATTTGTCTTTACATCTAGTATTAACCTTAGATCTTGTTCTTGTATTAATGGGATGTCTTCAATTATTGAATTGTCAAAAACTATATCAATTTACCCTAGTTCATGATTCAAACAATTTTGACAGTTCCTCATATTTTTATTATAGTATGTTAAATTAGGATGTTGATTTGAACATCCAACCATTCCTTAATCAAATGCCTAAGGCCATTACTCTTACTGATCATAGTTTTAGCTTAGAGAATGACATGCTTCTTGGATGGGCTCCAAAAGTTGACTATAGTAAATTACTCACACTCAACTTTGCTAATTACTTAAATGACTCAATCATTGCCAAAGCATTACACAACAATTAATTACTCTATCTAGGATTCAGACCATAAGACACTGGTCAAATGCATAAATAATATTCTAATGGCTCATCTTACCCTTTCAAATAAATTAAAATATTGCAAAGAAAACCTCAATTACCCTTTTTAGGCATGAATCCTAATCTAAGTAATAGAATCCTATTCAATTCGACTTTTGAGAGTGGTAATTTAGATGTTGTAGTCAAGTGTTCTGATACAGAATACGATCTCTATATGAGAGTAGATGGTAATACTAAAGGACATACTTCATGGTACAACTTTGAAATCACAGGAATGAAGAAAGCAGAAGCTATTCAACTAAATTTATGTAATTTTCGTAAATCACGTACACTTTATGAAAGAGGAATGAAACCATATATATGGAGATCAACAAATCCTGAATGGTTATAAGGAGGAGAATTATTACAATATAAAACTCATTATCATTAACATTTTAATTGTTTATCTTTTAAATTAATTTGCAATGGAGATAATGAGCTTATAAAAGTAGCATATTGTGTACCTTATACATATACTTAGATGCTTGAATTTTGTTGGAATATGTAAAAAAACTGTAATTATGTTGAAAAAACAATATTTTGTGAATCATTAAGTGGTGTATAATTACCACTTTATACATTTAGTAATGGTAAGAATTATTAAAACTAAAAATGTATGATTATTTAAGCTAGAATCCACCCTGGTGAATCAAATGGTTCTTGGGTTATGTAAGGATTATTAGAATTCTTATCTAATCAGTAAGGATTGAAATTGATTAAAAAGTACTAAATATTTGATTATGATATAGATGTGTAATAAAGGTTGTACCTATGATGAATCCTGATGGAGTAATATTAGGGAATTATAGAACAGGGATAGCAGGTAAAGATTTGAATCGCAGATTTAAGTTGACAGATTAAATGCTATTTCCTACAGTTTGGGCAATGAAAAAGTTAGTGAAAGAATAATATAGTATATTTGGGAATAATCTTATTGGATTTATTGATTTGCATGGTCATTCTGGTAAGAATAACAAATATATAAGTAAAAAAGAATGTATTTCTTTATGGTCCTGAATATCCATTGTGGAATTACAATTATTATAAGTGTAGAGTATTGGCAAAATTACTAGGGTAGAAGACTGAAATGTTTAGATATTATTCTTCTATATTTAGAATAAGTTAATCTAAGAAATCAACAGCAAGAGGAGTGTTTCTAGATTTATATGAATTAGTAAATTGTTTTACAATAGAATCATCAAATGGAAGTTATTATAATTCAACTTAAACATTTGAATTTACATGTAAAAATTGGATTTAGATGGGATGGATAATAGGAGAAGCATTAACAGAATTAGTAGAAATGTAAAATGAAATGGATATGATATACAATTAAAAAAATGATGAAACTAAAAGATCAAATAGATAAATAAAGAATTAATTATTTAATAAAAAACGTAGTTTCACTGGATATTAAGAAGATTAATGTTATTAATAATTTCAAAATACAAAATTTGCTAATTTATTTGATGAACTTAAATAAGATGCTGATAAAATGAATATATCAGTATCTGAAAAAGAATCTGATTCTTCAGATGATGATGGTAGTGAAACTTATTTGGAAGATATAAAATAATAATTATTATTATCAGAAGACTTATCTAAATCAAAATATAAAGATAAACCATTAATTTCAATTATGCATCCAACATCTAAATCTAAAATTGAATAAAGATTTAGTCCTAGAATATAATAATAGTAATAATCTTCACAATAATCTATTATGCTTAGTATATAAAAAAGTGAAAAGAAATTTAATAATCCTTCGAGATCTGTTTAGAATTCTATTATAAAAAAAGTTTCATCTAATTCTTAATCTAAGAAATCTACTAAAATTACTAATTATATCACTAATTATGCTACTGGTCAAAATTCAGCCACTCTTGTATTTTAAGAAGATTACAATCTTAATTAATTTTAACCATTCTAATAATTGATGCATACAACAACATTATAAAGACCATCTACTGCTAATGTAGAAGTTACAGAAGAAGACGTACAATTTCCAATTCAATCTTTTAATACATCAAATTATAATGTATTTAAATAACATACTAGATTAAGAAGTAATATTACTATAAATAAATAAATTAAAGATTAAAAAAAGTTGCAATCTAAATCACATTAAACTACACCTCCTTTATTACAATAAATGGGAATTAATGTAAAGAATAAATTAAATACCTAAACAAATTTGGAGCAACTTGGATTAAAAATTAAACCATAACATTTCTTAGCTCCAAAAAAATCAGAAGAACCTTTATTAACAGATTTATCTAAAAATATTAATAGTATTATAGAGAGTTAAAAATCAACCAGACCTCCTAAACCTAATGTACCTCCATCCTTCTACTCTGTAAAAAGACATATGATGCTTAGACTTAAAAATTGATTAATTAATTTTACATTTTTTCTATAAGTAGACAATAATATAAAAATTAACTGATGAAACAATATTAAAAAGAAAACAGAAGACCAAATTAACTAGACTTCTATAGTAAAACACCTAGTAGATTACAAACTACTCGTTTATTAAGAATTCATTCACCAAGCACATCATAAAGTCCATTTAGATGCATTGATAATAAATTAGCTATTGTTAATTATTTACCTCCTTCTAAAATGCCAAAATCACCTACTTCATAAATTACATATTTTAAGAGAAAGAAGAGTAAAAAAGATGATATGGTTGATGAAACAATAAATAAATTGAGTTTTTTAGAAAAGAAGATTGCTCACATAATGGAAAAAAATGATTAATTAAGGTCTCAACTTAAAAAGACAGAAACAGATTCTGTAGAATCATATTCATATTACTTAAGTGGACCAACAAGATCAAATAAGTAATCAAATTGTATAAGTTAACATACGTTGCAATCTTATGTAAATTCTGTTAAACATACTATCCATACTACACATTCTCCAATTAATAGTTCAAGATTGTAAGAGAAGATGATTTGTCACAATAGAGTTTCTAGTAAAACACCTTCAGTTGGAAAATTCAAGAAATCCAATATCACTATTAGAGAAGATGTTTAGAATGGGAGAGGTAGGAAAATGTATGAGAATGGATTTGTCTATGATGGTGAATGGATTAATGGAATGAGACATGGTAATGGAACTTTTAAAGATTTTAATTAGAATATTGTTTATTAAGGTTAATGGTAGAATGATTAATTTTCAGGAAGAGGAAGATTTGTAAATTAAGATTATTAAGAGGATGAATTTAAATTGTTAAATTTTAAGTAGTTTAAATTAGTTTAACATTAATTTACTTCTTATGAGGGTGAATTTAGAAATGGATAATTTCATGGTCAAGGAGTAATGACTTTCAATTGTATGGGAGAAGAGTTTAAGTTTGTTGGAGGATTTGCTTTGGATGCTTTTCATGGAGTTGGTTCATTATCTTAAGAGGACTAAGTAATATTATAAGGCAAATGGATTTATGGATGTTTTGTTTGAATTATTATATTTATTTAATGAATTTGATACCTGAAACAGATAAAATAGACATGGCTTATCTAAAGTCTGAAAAGATTGGCAAGGTTATTACAAAAGGTTTAGCTGAGTTGTATAGAGTGAAACCATAATTCCCAATAGAGTATTTAGCCAAATGGTTGTTGAATCATAATCTGACAGAAGCCAATAGAGGTTCAATGTAAGATCATATGAGTCATAAGGAGGCATTAATGTAATTTATACAAATAATTTAGAGAGCAATAGAAGAAGGAATAAGAGGTTTAAGAAGAGAAAGATCGCAAAGAGAAACAGTTACAAGATCAAGAAAATCTAATGGAAATGGAATTTAAAAATATTATCAAAACTCATGAATTCCATTAAAAATTATTGATCAAAGATTTTTGCAATCATCTTTAAAAGAAGGGTCTTACTGGAGTATATGTAGGATATGTTGATTTCCCAAGTAAATAAATAAATGAAAATGATGATGATGAAAATGCTCATCTTGATACAGAATAACAAAAACTTATAAAATACATAGGAGCAAATGATGATCATAGTTTTATGATTGGTCAAACACTTCCTTTAACTGAAGTAGGAATTACTGGAGAAGTGTTCAAAGAAATACCACCTCCTGAAGAAGGATAACTACCATAATCACCTATTATTTATATACCAGATGTGACTAAAGAATAAAAACTTATCTATTTTAAATGGAAAAAGTTAGGAGCATTCTTAGCCATTCCACTTATATATTAATCTTGTTTATTTCCAGTTTCATTAGATGCTGGTATTGAAGAGAGATTGAGATTCAAAAAAGCTGATGTAGAAAAGAAATTAGAAAAGGAAAATAAAATTAATGAATTTAATGGTAGAATCAAAGAAGCTACAGAAACTGAATAAGATCCTGCTCCTATTCAAGAAGAGTTGGATCAATATTTAGCAAATTGGTAAGATGAAAGTGAAGCACCATTCTAATCTTAAAAACGATCATTTGTTGTATGTTTTGATACTTTAGGTAAAGATGTTGGAATAAATGAGAAAGATAGATAATATTTTGAGGATTATGTTAATTTATTTGCTTAAAGTTGGAATTAAATGGAATGCAAATTGTTATCAGAAGATATAGATCATATGATTGTTTATCAAGAATAAGGAGTAAAAGAACGATCAGAGGCATTAACAATTTAAGAAGAGTAAGCAGTGGAATCTTAATAATCTTAATATGATGATTTAAAGGAAAAAGAAAAAGAACATTAATTTGCATTGCTTTCAATAAGAGCAAATACTGTTGCTTAATAAATTTAATAATTGCAATAAGAATTATTTTCTTTGAAATAAGTAAGAGTTCTTAAATATCCTGGATTATTATTAGCTTTAATGCTATTTTTAAATTATAATAAAGAAAATCTTTTAGAAAAAGGAACTAACTAATTAGATTGGACTGGAGTTAAACATTATATTTGTGAAGATTTAATACAAAAAATACTTGATTATGAATACAGAGGAGCCAAAACTGAAGAAGTACCCAAACATGCTAAATTGAATAGAATTCAAAAAAGAATTAGTAAATACACTGTTGAATAAGTTGAAGAGTATAATGTTTGTTATGCTAAAATCTTGAAATGGATGCAATATATAATCAAATTAAGAGTTTAAGATATTGAAATTAGAAGAGAAAAAATTGCTAATCTTAGAAAATTAATTTAGGAAACTACAGAATAAGTTGCTAAAATAAAGGAGGTAACTCATTTAATCAATTCAATTAGGAAAAAGAATTAAAATTTGAAGAATATAAGAGTTCTATCCAATAATAAGAAGATTAAGAACCACCAAATAGAGAAGAATGGGAACTTAAGTATGATGAAGAACATCCCTTACCGAAAATCCCTGAAAATGTACCAGATGATGTTGATAATGATTTTGATGAAGAATGAATAAGTATAAATTACATCTATTAATCATTTATCTCTTAATATCTTGTATTCAAAATTTAAACATCCATATTTATTTTATTAATATTTTAATAAATAAGTATTCCTTATTGTATGATCAATCTTATTATCAACTATTTCTTTTCTGACTCTGTTATTTAAGACCTTGCATAATGTTAAAGATATGATTATAGTCATTTAAATAATTCATTTACTTTTTCTAAACTAGTTGAGAATGGTTATGGATTCTGTCCTTATTATAATTAGTAATATAAATATATTAATCTATGGATTATTAATTAGAAGTTGTCAGTTTGTCCGAGTGGTTAAGGAGGCGGACTCGAAATCCGCTGGGTTCACCCGCACAGGTTCAAATCCTGTAGCTGACGAATTTTTTATTTTTTTGTATAATTATACAATAATTCATCTTTCTTCTCCTTTTCTTACATTTTCTACATAGATCTTTCGCATTTCTTCAAATAATTCCCTTTCTCTATATTCTTGACACTAAAATATTAAAAGTATAATTTACTCTCACAAATATTTGTTACTTTTTGGCACAATTACTTAAAGCACTTGCAAAAGGTAATGAATGTATTAATTTATTTTCAAAAAATCTTGGATTGTGTCTGAGACATTATTGGTAATACACATATTCATCTACGCATGAATCTTATAAATAATATGGCACTTTATATGAATCAAGTATATATTCAGGTTATTTGCTCATATTAATTTTAATAATAATTCAAATTCTTAAGTTGATTTTCCAATCAAAAAGACATGATTATAGATATTTCATATACTATTAATTATGAGGTGATATTTGTCATAAATACAAAGAAGAATGAAAATATAAAAAATAATATAAACAAATATATTTTTCAGCAATACAAATCATTTATTTTACTATAAAAATTCAAGTGCAAATTAGTACTATTATATATATTTATGATATTAAGAAGAATAAAATCCATAACAATTTTCATATGAATTTACATAATAATAAGAAAATTTAGAGTGAATATTATAAAACTTTTTATAAATTAATACACTTATCAATCATTTCGAGAGTGCTACAGAAAGTACATTAGATCTCTAATATTTTAGATAACTGAAATCACGCTTTTAGGTTATATATTCATCATTAAATATGTTATTCATACTTTTAAGTTTTCGAGACAGACCAGGCTATTGTTATTACTCTCTTAATAATGGATTGAAAAATTTTAGTTATAAATTTCTTCCATTCTTGTTTGGTGACTTTTATTCAATTGGATTCTAAAATACTGTTGATCTTATAGATATTCGAGAATCCAGAAGTCTTTATTATTTGATATACTATCTAAACTGTGTTTTAATTGGCTATTGCTAAATTTAAACATCCTAGAATTTCTACAATATTTCTTTCTTTGGTTCAATAAACTCTTCAACTTTTGGCATTGACACTGTTCTAAATCTCATTTTTGCTTTTGAAGACATTTTTGGTGAGTTACTAGGTTTATCAACAACCTAATTCTTAAAAACTAAGCTTTAAGTAAGAGATAGAAAGTGATCTAAAGATTAATCTTCATCGACTTCCCATCCTTTAATCATTATTTATAAAATTGTGTATACAATAATTATTTCTTTATCTTTAATTTAATATGTCTTAATATAGAAGTATTTATTAATTTGAATTTGAATGAATATGAAATAATCTTAATTATATATGAAATAATAAAATACATTCATAATAGCATCACTTAATATGAAATACTTTAATTTTATTATTATGTAAAGTATATTAATATATTTATTAATTCAATCATTAATATTATGATTAATATTTTATCTATGAATATTAAAATTTATTAGAAAAATATAGATTATTTAATATATAAAAATCATAAACAAATGAAATTATTAAATCACAAGTATTCTTTATAAGTTTGAATTTAAATTGGTTAAATTTTCTTGGATATAAATAGATTTGGAAGGAATAGTAAAGTTGTTGCAACTAAATACAATCCCAAAAAACTACATGATCTTTGAAACGAAAAGAACTCAGCCATAGCTCCTGAAAATACTGGACCTAAAAAATCTCCTGTTGAAATCACAGCATTAAATAAACCAGAAGCTAATGAGTTACATTTATCATGATCTGATTTTTTAAATCTTTCCGATAACTCTTCTGTAATTTTTGGAAGTGCCATAATGTAAGGTGGTGCAGAAAAAAATCCAAATATTGATTAAGCACTAACAGTAATGATTATTTTGGGACTAATATTCATTATAGGATCTGGTCCCATAAAAAATTATGATATTGATACAAAAACCATGCCTATAAAAATAGCTTTTGATTTATTCACAGAAATGCGAGATATTGTTAATGCACCTATACTATATGCTAATGAAACTGCAGACATATAAAAACCTACATGTTATGGTGGAATGTTAAAATTCTCTTCAAAATAGATTGCATAAGTTGGATAATAAAATGTAAATGTAATACATAATGCTAACATTACAAATAATGATGATGAAACTGGAAAATATTTAATAAGGTCAAAATAACCAATTTATACATCAATATCTTCATCGTTAATTAATGATTTTGATGAACAATATATATCATATTCATCAGATATAACAGGCTCATTAACTTCATTAATGGCTTTTTTTTCTTATTTTTCTTATTTTTCAAATTTTAATTTTAATATTATGGCTATGATTACAGAAAAACAAGCAAATAGTATAAATGGAAATGAAAATCCTCCCAATGAATATAAGGTTGATCCAATTACTGGACCACATAAATAACCAAATGAAGAAAAAAATTCTGTGGTGGCCATTTTTTAATTGATTGAATCAGCATATCTCTATGTAATTATTGCATAAAGAGGGGTTACAAATGTTTAGGCTCCCTAAAATCTTTATAATATATTACAAATCCACTTATAAACCTTCCTAATAAAGAAATTGTAATAAACATTGTTCTATCTGTAGTAAATGTTAAAAGTGGATAACAAAACATTCCAATAGATTAAATTAACATTCCTAATGATAAAAGATTAGCTTGATTGTTCTTAGTATAAATTAGTATAAATTTTTACTTTATTTAGAATTTTTCCTACTATAAGTGAAGACATTATTCCACCGATTGGATTAATACCAAATATAAGTCCTAATAAAGATCCTGACACATCAAATTATTCAGCATATGTAGGATAAAATGGAGCTATTAATGATAATCCAAGGCAACATATAAGATTTCCTATATTCAACAAAGTAAATTCAGAAAGCACTTTCATTTTAAATTGAAATAAGTTTTCTATATAGATAATAATCAATTTAAAACAAAAATGAAGAAGATTAAATATTAAAATCTGGAATAATTTCATAATTAATCAATAAAATCTATGCCAGCAATCTAATTAAAATAATGAATACAATTTCCCTTTTATACTCAATTACAATGATTTATATTTGAATTCTTGGTCTAGTTTAACAGAAAAATTCAGAACAAATCTTTCAATTCTTTATAATTGAAGGTGAAAATTATTTTAATTTTCCTACAGCATCATTCCATTTTTAACCTTTAATATGTGCAAATATCATATATAATCTATGAAACCTTGTAAAATAAATTTTATTATTTTTTAAAATTAGATGTCATTAAAGATGTCATCAAAAACTTCAATATAACAACAATATAATTAAAAATTAAAAATCATTTAAAGATAGATTATTTGATACTTATGATATTAATTAAATATATAACTATAATAATATTTAATTCTTAGGTATTCTTAGGATCTATTTGAATAATATCGAATAAGTAAGAGCAATTAATTTCTATAATTTTGGAAACTATATTGATGAATAGTATTTACTTATAATTTGGCTATAAAAATTTTACAAATATAGTTTAGCAGTGGCAGTGGATTCAATATTCATGATTTTAAAAAAATATGATTTATTCTCAATCATTATTAAATAAAGAAACCGAAATTCTTTATGTAAATATGATTAGGGCACTATTATTATGCTCTTCCTAAAATTCTTAAACTATTTGAACTTGGTCCAAAAGATTGAATTGTCAAATATTGAATTTGATATATATATAGATATATAAGTTTCATTCTAAGCTTTCTGATATTTATTTCAAAGTTACTAAAATCTAATTCGAATTTGGTCTTTTAATTGGATCTTATTACCAACAACATCTTATTAAAGTTGCAATATTTGAATTAAGTAATTCTGGAATTTTGGGCCTTGATTATTATTCTTTTACTAGTTAAACTATGTCTTTTTGTGGCATGTTCTATTTAATATAAATATAAATACATAAAATGGTATAGTTTCTGTAAATAATTGATAGAGAATCATTCCAAATGAATAAATATCAGTTTCTTTTGTAGCTGACTGAGAAACTACACTTCCTCTATCATTCAAACATTCAGGAGCTGTAAATCCATTTTTGTTACAATATCCATTAATTAAACTGGCATATTTCTTTATGGCTCTTAGTCCATAATCTACAATTTTTATTTTAAATTTATCTGTAAATAAAACATTATTTGAGTTTAGATGCCCATGAATTACATTTTAATCATGCAAATTTTATATTGCCCTAATAAGATCAGTAGCAATATTAACTCGAATTAATAATTATTTACTCGTGTAAGAGGTAGAAAACTCTTTTATTTATGCAGTTCCAATATCTGTGTTTTTATGAATAAAGTTATTTAAATTTGAATTAGGATAATATTTTGATAAAAGATACATACTTGATTCATTAAAATCAAACCAAAGAATTTTATATCCCTTTTTAATGTTATTAATCTATTGAACTTCTTATTTTGTTTCATCAATTAAAAAAGAACTTAATTCTTTAAATTATATAACTCTTACTGCATATTTCTTAGTATCTCTTTTTATTGTAGCAATTTTAATTTCTCCAAATCCATTATATTGTCTAAAGAATTATCTATCATTAATTTCTAAGTCACTTAATTTTAAGTCAATAAATAAAGTGTAATCTCTAGGATCATTCTTAAGTGGAATTGTACCCTATGCTTGTTATTAAATATTCAATTCCCCTTAAAATGTTTCTACACTTATAAATTAATTTATTTTAATATGATCAAGTAGTAAAGCACTCAAAAAACTATTAGACATTGCCATCAAAACAGGAATAATTTAAACAATTATAATATCACCAACTATAAACAAAATTAATAATAGTTATTCAATAAAGGTTACTTCTAATTTTCCACCCATTAACGCTATTAAATCATCATTGTAAATAACAACAACTACATTAACAGCCAGTTAAGGAATTCTTAGTAAAATCCAAACCCATAATAATTATTATATCTTATTATTACTCTTTTCATATTTGTTAGAAACAAAAGGTGATCCAGAAAATTTAATATTTAAGTACAAAACCATTATAATTACAATGGTAGGTACAGAAGCATTAACAGCTATATCACATATCATTATAGCTTTTGGTGATAATTCTTAAGCCATAAATTACCAAATAACAATAGCTTGACCTATTATGTACAAATATAATATTAAACGAACTTTTGAATTGCCTTGTTCTGGATTCCAATTCCTTTTACCTTGATATTAATGAATATTTTACCAACTTAAATGCTTCCAGTTCTAATTCTACCATGATGCATCATTATTAAGAATTACCAAAATAACGAAAAATAAATTACAAAAAAGATAGCATCTGGAACATAAATGGTTTGAAAGAAAATTATGCGGAATGATTCTGTTTATGAATTATCATCTTTCTCTTTCTTTATTGCTGTAATAACCTTTGAAATAAGTTCTAAATACTTCATATAAATAGAGTAACTAATATGCAGCTTGATCACAACAGATTGCTAATATAAACAGATAAAAAATTTTTGGGAAGAATTATCTGCATTTCCAAGCCTTCCAAAGACATGGTATACTATATAATGCCAAGAATATAAAAATCAAACCCAATAGTAGATATGCAATGCTGAGTAAGTAAGCTGACTCTTATACTGTGTCACTCATTTATAATGTAATTAATTATATACTTTAAATAACTCAATATATATTTATCATAAAAATATGTTGAGACCAAATACAATTAATTGAATCTTCTAAACACATAGTTAACATTAAATGTATGATCAATATATAAGAGTGAACAATAATTTTATAAAGGGAAATACTATAGATTGAGTATTAAAATCATTTTCATAGAAAGTTTGATGAATATAGAAATATATATATAAGGAAACAATCATTTTTTAAACTAAAAATTAGTTTCCTTCCAAATTTTACAAGTATTATCTTTAGAACATGTAATGATTGTATCTCTCTCATAATTAAATGCACAACTAAATATTTCATCAGTGTGACCTTCCGAAACTTGCAAACACACTTCATTTTCAGAACTGAATAAGATAGAGTTGAAAATTACAAAATTCTTGCTGTATTGTCTGCACTGGCAGTTATAATGTTGTTTCCTGAGGGATTAAAGGCAACTTTAGAGATTTCTCCTTTGTGTCCTATGAGTTGGCCAATGCCTGATCCAGAATTGACAAGATATATTTTACCAGTTTTATTAGCTGAAACAGTGACTAATCTAGTTCCTTAGATATGAATGATAAAAAAGAAACCTTTAGAATTGAAACAGATATCTTATACTTCATCTTAATGTCCCCTAAGAGTGTCAATACATTTTCCAGTTTTTATATCCCAAATTTACAAGTTCTAAAATTATATATTATTATTGATTACTTATCTATAGAACCAGTTGCACAATAATCTCCTGTAAATTCAAACTAGGTGCTAGAAATCTCGCCTGTATGTTCATCTAAAATGTGTATACATTCTCCAAATCTCACATCCCAAATCTAAGATGTAAAGAATAATTTTTTACCATAGTAGTTTTGTCAAATTACCCTGTAAGAAGTTAATCTCCATCAGAATTAAAATGTAAACTAACTACTTCACCTTCATGTCTATCCAATCTAGCTATTTATTTTCCTGTTTCAGCATCCCATAATCTTGCAGTTTTATCCATTGATCCTGTTGCTACCAGTAAAGAATGAGGATCAAAAGAAATACAAACTATTTCATATTGATGTCTCACAAGAGTTTGAGGACACTTTCCTGAATTAGCATCCCATATCTTAGCAGTTTTATCAAAAGAACCGGTAACAACAAGTTCACTATGGAAATAATGATAGTATCATATCCAAAGGGATTGTTGAATGCAATGCAATATACAACACTCTTATGACCTTCCAAAGAGACAAATTATTCTCCTGTTAAAATGTTCCAAACTTTACATGTTGTATCATAACTACCCATAACGAATCTACATAGTGGAATTAATACTTGTCCCAGTTCTTGTTGAAGGCACTTTGTTAGAGGTAATATATGTGCTTTGAGAGTCTTGAACAATTCAAATGATTGTTCCTTTTTTGATTCAATCTTTTCAATTAATTCTAAATTAAATGAGTTGATTACTCCGAATCAATGCTACTAATTATGGTTCCATTACAATTTCATCAATCAATTGATCTACATTAGTATTATTGATAAATCGCCATCATTACTCATTGCTCAAATTTAATAAATCTACAGACTTTGTCTCTTATTCTCCATTACTGCGAATGTATTCTAGAATGATGCCTGGAGGATAGTACCTGAAGAGAACCTATTCAGCTTCATATTTAATTTTAATTATATAAACAAATTTCCATTACCTACATCTATAAATAATATTAATTAAAATGGACGATGTAATCCCAGTTGTGGTGATAGACAATGGATCCGGATACATTAAGGCAGGCATCTCAGGTGATGATGCTCCAAGAGCTACAATTTAGACAGTTTTGGGAAAGTATGCTTGAATCCTGATTTATTTTAACAGACCTAAGCAGCCTGGTCAAATGGTTGGTATGGATTAGAAGGACACTTATATTGGAGATGAAGTCAATTCTAAATTAGAGTATTTTACAATTTCCTATACTTTAGAGTATTGAATGTAACTTACCCAATTGATCATGGAATAATTACTCGTTGGGATGATATGGAAAAGATTTGGCATCATGCTTATTATAATGGTATTTAAATTTATTAAAATTAGAATTGAGAGTTTCTCCTTCAGATCATCCAGTTTTAATGTCAGAACCACCTCTCAATCCAGCAGCTAACAGAGAAAAAATGATTGAAATCATGTTTGAAAAGTTTAATGTTCCATCCTTTTACTTGGCAATCCAATAAGTTTTAGCATTATGTGCATCTGGCAAAACAACTGGTTTAGTTGTAGATTCTGGAGATGCTGTCACAGAAACTGTTCCTATTTATGAAGGTTTTGCATTGTCTCATGCTGTGATGAAGATTCATCTTGCTGGAAGAGATTTAACTGATTATTTAATAAAGTTGATGGCAGAATAAGGCAAGGAATTTTCAAATCAAAAAGAAACTGAAAGAGAAAATGCTAAAGATACTAAGGAAAAAAAAGTATAAAATTGTTTGTAATATAGTGTTATATTGTGGGAGATTTTGAAGCTGAAATGAAAATCTACTAAGATTCTGGAAAAGAAATAATTCATAGAATGCCTGATGGAAATGATATCACTTTGGGGAGTCAATTATTCAAATGTCCTGAAGCATTGTTTTAGCCCATTAAATTAAGCAAAGAATTTTAAGGAATTCATGAACTTACATTCTAATCTATCATGAAATGTGATGTTGATATTAAAAAAGTAATTGCTCATCTTTATTAATAGGATTTATATGGAAATATTGTTTTAGCTGGTGGTAGTACTATGTTTAAAGGAATGAAGGATAGGTTATAAAAAGAAGTCATAGCATTAGCCCCATCTACAATGAAAATTTATGTATAAGAACCTCCAGAAAGAAAATATTCAGTTTGGATGGGTGGCAGTATTTTGGCCTCCTTAAGTTAATTTTAACCCATGTTTATTACTAAAAATGAGTATCAAGATTACGGCACAGGTTATGTGCACAGAAAATGTTTCTGAATTTATTATTTAATTTTAAGATTTTTAAGAAATATATTAAAAGTTTTCTTTAATATTTATATAGAGGGATTAATTAATTAAGTTAATTTTAACTAACATATCATTAGGGAGATATAAATGTTTGATTTAAGTTATAATCTCTCCAGTTAATTATGGTAAGTTGGTAAGATTTTGGTATAAATTTCTTTTGCTTTGGAATGACATCTCTAAGCATATTCTATGTTACCCAAAGATTAATATATTACAGCTATATTATTGAGTATTTAAGCTCGTTAAACACAATGATATCTTTATTATAAATAAGTAAATACTGAAAACATTATAAAGCTTGAGTGAAATAATAGAGTGATTATGAAATGTCAGGAACAAACCTGTAAGTTAGTCCTACTAAATTATACACCTCTATAAACTTTTATATGCTGGTTAGTATTATATTTTTTAAATTTAATTTATATTGCTTTCATTAGAAATTCTAATGCTTATTCAGAATTTTTGGTTATATAATTACATTCTCCTAAAATCACATAAGCCTCAGCTATTTATTCGTCATCATCTTGTAAATACTCTTTAAAAATTGCAATAGCTCCATAAACCATTTTTGTGGCTGATTCAAGATTTTCTATTAACTTTAAATGTTATCATATACTTGTCCAGGCATGAACTTTAGCCATCCATAATAAAATGTATGCAATTTCTGATTTCCATTGCAACTTTTCATAAAGTAGAAGAGCACTATAAAAGTATTATTAAGAAATAATATAGGATTGATTTAGAAAATATAACTTTCCTAGTTCGATTTATATAATTCCTTATAAATTGGGATCATAAATCTCAAACATATTTTTAATTTACTTTAAGGATTTAATTGCATGAGCAAAATCTGCAACTTATTTATAAAGTTTAGTTAATAAGCATAATGTTCTTACTATTTAAATTGCATTAGTTATTTATGAATTATTAGAAATTACATTGTTATAAATGGATTCTTGTAATTCTGATTATATTTTTGTTAGAATTTTAATGAACTCTAAACAATTTCCAGTATCTTAATTAATTTCAATATCATCTAATTATTTATTTATATTATTAAGAAGAGGATTGACAATATCTATTTGGCTACGAAAGGATTGAATTTTTTGTTCAGATTGTAAATGATTATCTAAAATAATCGGTTTTATAATTTCACTCTTAATTTTAAGAGGAGATTAACTTAATGAATTAGCCAATCTAATATTTTATCGATTATCACATTATGATTAGATAACTACTACTTCATCTACATCTCTTATATTATGAATCTAGTCTTAATTTAATCTTCGATTATTAACAAAGGAATTACTATTAGATAAATTTCTAGAACTTTAATTTGAATTAATTTCTAACTAATTTGATCAATAATTATACTTAATGATAAGTGTGTGCTCTTGTCTTAATCTCTACTACATAACCTTTCATTACATCATCTCTAATCTTGGTCAACAATCCATTTAATTACTGGTAACTTCTTAAAATGTTCTGATCAATACAATCATACTCTTATTACATTAAATAGATATTAATAATAATATAATTGCAATAAGTCAACTTAACATTTTATAACTAAATAAAAGTAGATTAAAATCAAAAATTTTTTATTTATCTGATCAATTTCTCTATTATTTTTATTCTCTAAATTCTAAATAGTCTTAACATAGAAGATTTTTATATTTCAATAAATTTTAGATAGCTATTCTAAAAGAGAAGATCAAGTTTAACTACTAGTATTCACAAGTATATTGAAGAGATGGAGAAGTAAGGAATATGAAGATATTACTATTGCTGCTAGAACTAACCAAAAATAAATTATTCTATAAAATTAAACCGCTTCTATAGATTTCGAGTAAAAATGTCTTACAGTAAATTAATAGAATGACTATACATTATAGTTTTGGAGATTAAAAGTTTAAATTCTTTATTAATCTCTTATTTTATCATCATGTTATTGAATTTGAAATGAATTGATCAAGTTAATATTTAATATTGGATAAGTCCTAGACCAAAATAATCTATCACCCAATTAATTATTAAGATTTCTAGTGTACATATAGTTTATTAATAATTTTAAATTATGTACTCAACCATTTATTGATGGAATTATTAAAATCTAACAAAAAATAATAGCATTAGAATCCTAATTTCTTAAACAAAATATTTATATTTTAATTTGGTGATGTTATAATTTAAATATCAAGTTACTTATTCTATTATATACATAATATCAATAGTTAGATTATTGAGGCATATAAAAACTATTTATTTAATTGAAGGTGTGCTTTTTGTACTTTAATTTTGAACTCATAATTATTTGTAAGATATACTAATCATAAATAGTTTTTTGAGTTATTATTTTCATTTATCATAAATTAAGATAAGATAGATGCTTTACTTACTAATTTATCATGTATATATAGATTCTTTAATAATATATGAAGATAAAAACTACATAAATATTTATAATTTACTTTGAATTCATTCTATTTTTTTAAATATTAATAAACTTGAACTATCTAATATCAAAAATTATTCTGCAAATATTAAAATAGATGTTTTTGACTAATCGATAAGTGTTTCATATCTTCAGCAGATTCTCTTTTTATGTGAATTTCATAAATTTTTTCATAATTTAATTTAATTCATTTAGAATTTGAATTAATGTACCAGATATTAAATAAGAAAGCCCTATGTACGATAAAATAGTATCTAAATTGCTGTATAATAATTAAATATCTTGATTACTTCTAATAAAGATAATCTTGTCAGAAATATAGTAAATTTAACTTCTCACTAATTTAGCAATTCTTGAATATCAATTACTTTATATCATAAGATAATATCAAGCCTCTCAGATTCCTATTCATCTAAGGTTGGCTTTAGTTTATATTTCTAATTAGCTTTTTTAATACATTATCTTATTTTAATAAGTTCGGATTTATATTAAAATATTAAGTCTATAATTCAATCTCATACCTGGTGTAGACCATCTGATATTTCAGAAAATAATTTATTCAAATAAAATAAGTATATTCTATGTAATTAGTATTCTTTTATACAATTTTAATTATCAACTTCTCTTATATTCATTTTTATTTATTTAAGAATACTAATTAGAACAGCCTGACAATCATGGATCTTAATTAAATATTTTATTTAATAATATATGCTTATTTGTTTATTGTAAAATAATCAATCATCTTAAATTTCACTACTTAAGTTTACTATTTAAATGTAGTAATCAACTGATTGAAGAAAGACTTTTAAAGAAATCTCATAAATTGTCAAAATAATTGAATAATTCTTAAAATAAATCAAGCCTTTGCTTACGTCAATAAAAGCTATGAATATTATAAAAAATAACATAATTAATTGTAATGGTTTCAGTACTAGAAGGTTTCTCTATAATAGATTATCAAAGGTATTTCGAAGATGGACATTTTTGGATAAATGGTGTTCTTGAGAATTAATAAATAAGCATATTATAAGACAGTTTTGGGAGGTTGTGCTTCTATTGGTGTAATGGGAATAATGATGCTTATTTTCATTACAAATTTTATTGCCTTTATACAGAAAGAATAGTTAAAAGTTATTACGATATCTGAGTATGATGATAATGTTGATCAAATTGCTTTTAATAATTCTAATTTTTTATTCGCTGTTTAGATTGAATAAGACAATTTTATTGAAAACCCTTATTTTAATATTACTCTAAAATAAAAGTAATCTATTATTATTATCAAAGAGTTTATTATCGTAATTCATAAGGAGATCTTTAAAAAAAGACTTAACCTATAGAATTAGTTCCATGTACACTGGATCGTTTTAATTAAATTTTTGCTGAAAACAATGTTAATTTCAATTAATAATTTTAATAACTTCAATTATCTGATTTTCTTTGTCCATCGTATTTATTTATTCTATTATATTTTAGGGTTAATACAGAAATCCAGATTGGAGGGACCTAATCAAGTAAATATCATATTGAAATATATTCATAGGTACTTTATTTCACTTTATTGATCTATCCGTTTCAGAATGCTAAAATAATTCATTTAATTAATGGAAACCTATTTGTCATGAACCTTCTTAACATTCATTTAAAATTAAATTACTCACAGTCAATTAAGTAAAACAAAACTACATTATAATAGATAATAAATCCTTACAAACCAAAAGAATCTTATGTCCAACCTTTTATAGATGATTCATTTTCTTTTACATTCAATCTTAATCTAACTAAATCTATTAATGCATTCATTACAAAATATGATTTTCTAAATGACGAAAGTCTACTTCCTATTAGGTATAATAAATAATGTTATTGTTAATTTTAGCATGCTTGAAGAAAAGTCTTTTTTTGTATTAGATCCAACTGATGTATAATAAGAATTCACTGAGATTAATGAAGATTCTTATGTTAAATTGTTACTTCGCAAAAAACCTTTTAAAACTAAATTTTAGAGATAATATCAAAAATTAGATGAATTACTTTCCAATATTGGAGGTATATTATAAATATTCTCTTTTTTTATTGGATTACTTTTAGCTATATATAATCGAATAAATTGTAATTTCTTATTTTAAATCTAGATATGGTTGAATTGGGAAATAAAATATATGATTTTAGCATTGATGATTCAGACTAAAAGAAAATATATCAAGACAATCTCAAGATTCTTGCAGAAACTAAAGTTAATGAAAATATTGCTTAGGATTCCTAACCAATTCAAAAGGCTATTATCCCAGATAATGAAATTCATATTACTGATAGTTAGACATAGCCTCTTAATAAATTTTAAAGTTAATAATTAATATATCTTTAGGATTATCTACGAAATTATGTTGTTCATCTGGATTAGATTATTTTTAAATTTAATTATAAAAAATGTTTGAGAAAAAACAACCGATAAATTTAGATTTACAAATATTTTTTAATTTTATTACATGTGGATTATTATTTAGTAAGGTTCCAAAAGTCAAATTAATGAATAAAGCATAGTAAACTTATTATTAATTCTAAGTGATTAAATTATTCAATAATCTGATATCTACTCTTTGTTAACTAGGTTAAATGAAATTGATAAATTAAAAGAAGTATTATTAACTCCAAAGTAATTGGTCATGTTTAATTTTACTCCAAAACCTTTAATTACTTTAGAGGATGAAGATCTTAAAATCAATAGAAATATGGTAGAAAGTTAAATTAAAACTCCATATGATAAGTATCAATATATGATATATAATATCAAGTAAAGGAGATATGTTAGTGTATACAAAAATGATGATGAAACTAAAAAGAAAAAATCAAAATGGAAAGAATCATGAATCAGTTAGAACTAAGAAAAGATCAAGTTTTATTCCATAACCTCTTAATAATTATGTGTATTAGTAAATTTATAATGTAAAATTATAAACTAAAATATAGGCATATGATGAGATTGTTAAAAAGAAATGTGAATCATCATCTGAAACTCTGAATTCATAATTGATATAAATGTTAGGGGCAGAATTAGAGTTAATTTATAAAGTCTGTTAAAAAATTGATTAGGATGGAAAACCATTTGCCAAATACCATCAGAAATTAATATCATCCATTTGTTAAAAAAAGAGTCTTATTAAATAAGATCATGATATATAGAATGATAGTACATGAAATACGTTTGATCAATCATTAGAAAATATACTAAAAATAGTATTCAACTTTTATATAAATAGGAATGAATTCTTAAAGAATTTTTAACAATTGATATACAAATCCAGTATAAATTCATAGTATTAATTCTTTCTTTCATTCTTATTTATATATACCATTTCATTTCCAATAAATTTATTATTATTTTGTTAATCTAAATAATTGATAGTCAATTATTTATTTTCTAATTTCTTTATAATAGTTTAAATTATCCTATTACAAAAATAACCTATTGTTTATTTAGTGGTCTCATCATTTAAATATATATATAATATATCGTTGAAAATTTAGAAATATAGAGATTACATAATTATCAAAGTAGATACTTATTAATAATGTGCTCCAGTTTTTAAATATCAGTAGGTTTTGAAATTCGTTCTTTCATTCCACATTAACTTGCTATTAGAACATCATCGTCACCTGAATATGCCGAATACATAGTAATTATACATTCTTCATTAAGAGAATTTTATCTTAATTTTTATGATATCTAAATGGATAATATTTTAAAATACTTCCGAAGATGCCTGAAATCCATTTTTCTATGGCATTTCAATATCCATAAAAATTAATCGATAAGTTTGACAGCATTATTATTTCAATCTCTCTTCTACTAATTCTATAGCCGAATTGCCATTATAAGCACTGTCAGTTTTAACTTTAAATTTTTTTAGTAAAACCTATAGTGCAAAATGATTACAAATTATATCATCTACAATTAATATTTTACTGCAATTGCAATTTTTTTCAAGCATAGATAATTATGCACCCATCTAAAATTCTACTGTATGATTTTCTATTATGTTTGACAATCTAAAACTTATTTTTGTATATTAATTAAATTTAGAATCTATCTAGAACTTTTGCTCTTTATATAAGTATTTTGAAAGCAACATCGAGATTCTCAATCCCAAACCTAATTTATTTGAATTATATTAGATAGAGTCTTAAAATAAAATTTCTGCTTATTCTTCAATTTTTTCTATAATTTCCTCCTTTATACCTTATCCATTATCATAAACAATAAATTTAAATTGATCTTTATATATCTCTGATGATACTTTAATTATTCCTCCTTTATTTGTAAATTTAACAGAATTATCAAGTAAATTAATAAATACTCTTAATAATCTTTCTTTATCAGTATATAATCTAATTTAATGATCATCTTCTATTACTAATTAGATCTACTTCTACATACATTCGAAATAAAATAGTTCATGTAATTGTTAATAGATTTCTTCTAATTTAAAGTACGATTTATTAAGAATCAAGGCTTTGCATTAAATCTAAGCATAGTCTAATATATCATTTAATTAATATTATAATCTCTTAGTTGATACAATTGCAGGATTTAGATGAGATTGAATTAAATCAATTGTTAATTCATCTTTTAATGCAAATAATTAAGACATGACACCATTTATTGGAGTTCTTAATTCATGACATAATGAATTTAAAAGTGCTTATTAGAATTTATATTTATGATTAAGTAGTTTAAGTTCTTCTCTCTTTGTAATATTTTCTAATACAAATAAATACACATTTGATTACCATTATCCATTCCCTTCAATTTAAAATATCTTAAGTTTTAAACTTTTATATTTAGATTTACATTATGAAATATTCATAGAATCTAATCTTATAATAAATTAAAAAGTTTCTCTGGATGCAGAGGTTTATTAACTTTAGTGTATTTTCTAAAATTTTTAAAATATTGACTTTAAATTTCCTTCCTATTAACTTTCATTATCGATTCTAGATTGGGATCCACCATTATAATATTAAGAAACTACATCTGGAATTTAATCATCAATTTATCTTTTTTGTAGATTAATGGAAGGTTATTTATAAAATGAGAGTTTTTTTGGTGATCTACTCATAGATTTTTTTATTTTTTTTGCAGAACGAACTTCTTAAATTTCTCCACTTCTGTTATAATTATTTATATTATTTACTTTTTAACAGCTTCTTCTAAAAATGGAATTATTTTATTAGGATTTGTGATACCTAATAACTAAATCACTTTTTAATTATAATCTAAGATAGTTAACTATTAATCAACAAAAAGGATTCCAAAGGGAAGATTATTCATAATAGCAACTAAATCAGAATATTTAGAATCCATATGGCTATCTAAATTTAAAGGTTCTAACTAAGGAGAATCAGAAGAATTTGTTGTTGTTTTCTAAATATTTGTAGGTTGTTTTTTAACAATAACTCTTTGTTCAATTGTGTTTTTGTTAATACCTATTGATTTATGTTCTTATTATATTTTTGGAGATTCAAAATCTTGATCAATTTAATTAACAATTACACTTTCATTTAAATCACATTTTATATTATCTCCTTTGCTATCATTAGATAAACATATAAATTATTCTTATGAAGCTTATTATTATATTAATTAAGTCTGACTTTACTTTGAAAATTACATTTTCTTCATTGAATAAAGTATATAATGATTTAAAGGTTAAAAGAAGACTATTAATAACAAATATTGAATTCTATAATCTGACTAAATTATTATTGCTCTAATTACCATATAGACTAATACAAGATGTATAATTATCTTTGTTATGATTGCATTATCATAAATCTTAAACAGAATAAGTAATATATAAAATAGTTAAGTTGCATTAGCAATATTAAGAGATTGTTAGAACAAGGTTTCATAATTTATTATGCATAATACTTACAAACCTACCTTAATATAGATCATTGATATTTTGTAATAATCAATTATAATTAGGAATAAGCATATTGATAAGGATAAGGCATTAAGTAGAACATAATACCAAGTGATATTTATCCAAATAAAACTGATTTGAATGATGTCTGAAATTATTAATTAGCATATCAATAATTTAATGAGTATTTCCATTTATTATTATAATATATAATCATAATAAATATTTGTCAAGTAATTGTTTGAGTTATTTTTATTCAATAGGCTTTGGAAGTACTTCTTTGATTCCACAAGTCTTAGCTTAATTACTATTTTCATATCCATTATAAGCTGAACACATTACAATAACAGTCTAGTCTGTTAAGTTAAATTTATCTAATATGGCTGTTATCTAAATTATTATAAGTGAAATTACTTCTTTTGAAGCCTAATATCCATTTATGATTGGCATTTCAATATCCATGAATATTAATTTATAAGTTTTACAACAATCTTAGTCTAATCTTTTCTTGATCATTTGAATAGCCTATTCTCCATTATAGGCACTTTCCATTTTAATCTTATGTTGACTTAAGAGAGCTTCAATTGCACTATGGTTAAATCTAACATCATCAACATTTAAGATTTATATGCAATCACAATTTATATTAAAATTACCACCTTAAAATGATGGTAATTTAAAATGAGTTAAATATTTATAATTAGATTCTACTCTGAATGAAATTTTAGTAAATTATTTTTCTTTACTTTCAATTTTGAGTTCTTTATCAACACATAGATATTTTGCAATTTATTATGAAATTTTTAAACCTAAACCTAGTTTGGTTTCATTTTAATGATATTAATCCTACATTTAGAAATCTTTATTGCTTCTAATACTAGTTAAGATTTTATCAGAAATACCTACTCCATTATCTATAACACTAAAAAGAATATAATGATTTTCTTGTTAGACAATAACAGAGATTTATCCACCTTCATTTGTAAATTTAATGGAATTATCCACCAAATTAACTAGTATTCTTATTATTCGTTCCTTATCATTATATATATTTTAATCATCTTTTATATTTTGAAATTTTAAAGCAAATAGAAGATTCTTCTCCTTGCATTCTTATTCAAATAGTTCTTTCAATATTTCAAATATTTCATTAAGTTCAAATTATGAATTTACTAAATGAAAATTCTTACAATCTATTTGTGCAAAGTCCAAAATATCATTTAATTGAAACATTAACTTTTTGGCTGAGATTATGGCAGGAGTAAGATTCTTATCTCTAATTTAAGGTGAAATTAAGGTTGTTAATGCATTCAATTGAGATAATGTGCTATTCATTGGTGTTCTTAATTCATGACATAAAGAATTTAGCAAAACTTATTAAAATTTGTATCTTACACTTAATTAGCGCAATTCTTCCTTATTTGTAATGTTCTCTATAACAAATAAATAATTAATTTTATTTCCTATAGTGTCTAATTCATATACTTTGATTCTAAAATGGTATTTCTTACAATCTATGTCTTATACTTTCTTTATGATTTAAATATTTTGACCAATTGATTAAAATGAACAATCCCCATTATTAGTTAATGAATAAGATTTCAATGCAAATTTCTTGAGTAACTAATCTAGATTGCGATATCTCGATTTAGTTGTCAAGATCTCATCTCTAATTTAATTAGTAGTATTAGGCATAAAGGCAAAATTGGCATTAATTTGAGAATGAGTTCCACCATCTGGATTTACTGAATTCTATTCATGATTACTTTTGGAAATTAGGGACAATTATCTTTTTGTTTGAAATCTTCTGCTTTAACGATTGCTACAATGTGAACTAATTTAATTTACGGATTTACTCTCCCAAGATTCAGGACTTATTATGTTAATTGATATACCTTTCTAATAATAAATCCAAATTTAATATGATATTTCTTCCATCATTATCTGACACTTTTAAAAAATATAATAATTTTTAATTATATGTCAATATTTCAAACTTACTGTTAATAAGTGCTATACCAAAAGGCAATAAATTCCAAATTTATGGAACATCTAAATTTGATGTTTATTTTTAAAATTAAGAAAATGTTTTCTAATCAAAATCTGGCATCTGAGAAAATGGATTTTTCATATAAAGTTATTTCAACTACTTTATATTTTAAGATAACTTAGAACTTCTTTAAATATTGCTACTGTATTACTCTTCCTATTCTGAAGAGTCTTTACACAATTGCGGAGTTAGTTCAAACTAACATTTACTTAAATCAAGCGATTATTTCTTTAATTGATTTATTCTAAATAAATTCTTATAGTGTAACATCCAATGATTTATAGGTTGCCATAATACATATGTTATTAATTAAGTTATGTTAAATAAGTCTTTGTATTGTAAAAGTGTCCTCAAAAATATGTAAAATATAATAGAGTGTTTAACAATTTTATGCCATCTTTCTTCATCTTCAAATTACGTAATTAATATTACAATGAATATTACCAACTAAATTGTATTTATTGATGAAATCTCTTCAAACACTAATTCCACATTTAATAAGCATAATATTAAAGCACCCACACGATTAATGTGAATAGGTTATTTTTTAAATAATTCCATTCCAAATAATAAAATAGCTATTAGCAATGAAAATGAATTGATGATGATATACTATAACTAAGTTTATTGCTGCATTCCAACTTCCACCAGAAAAATTGTATTTTTTATTGAAAATTACAGATATATTGAACTTGTGTAAATTAGCATTTATATATAAAATATATCACAATCTCCACACTTGACATGTTGAATCTTTTCCTACAGTGATTACCGTCTTTCCTTTTGAATCTACCAAAAGTGTCATAAGTCCATCCTCTTATCCCTCTAAAATCTATTAGCAAACACCATCTATAGTACTATTGTATTATTTTAAAAGTAATACTATAATCTTGCAGTCTTGTCAGTACTAGCTGTAAGAACCTCATAATTCTATGTATAAACAATTTTAACTATTTCATCTGTGTGACCATAAAATCTTTAACTCATCTTACCAGTTGAAGCCTCATATAAAATTACCGTTGAATCTTATGATCCTGTCAAAACTCTGGTTCCCAACTAATCAAAGGTAAATGTAGTCAAATCTTAAGTGTGTCCTGTCAATGTATGTAAAGGTTTATTAAGTTATTTAAGATCCCAAATATTGCATTATTTATTTCCACTTATAGTTCCAAGATACTTACCAGAAGGATCTATTGTCATTTAGAATATCTCTTTAGTATCATCTTGTAATTTAATAATTTGCTTAAATGTTTTGGTATCATTTACCTATTATTATTATTGAAAAGATATAATACTGAAATTTATCCATCAAAGGAAGCAGTGTATACATTAGAATCATGAAATTTGACACCAACAATAGAAATCTTGTGATCTTTGATTGTATGTAAAATTTAGAATTTTTCTACATCATAGATATTACATGTTGAATCCATCGAACCAGAAGCCAATTTATTATTGTGGCCAAATGATAAACACATAACTTCAGCATCATGTCCTTTAAGTGTTTCAACACAAATTCCTGATTTGGGTCTCCATAATTTAATGGTGTGATCAAATGAACCTGTTGCCATTAGATCACTATAATAATACAAATTTAATACTCTTTACTCTAATCTATTTCAATACATTAAATAACATTACTATGTCCTTACATTTCATTTAGTTTGGCTCCACTTTCAATATTGAAAATCTTGCATGTTTAATCGTAACCTGCAGTAATAATTCTAAAGTGTTAATATATGATAATGTAATACTAAGTTTCAAATTTATTTAGGATACAACAAGAGAGAGGAAGAGAATGAGTGATAAAAGAATTTTCTAATTAGAATTTTGGTCTTTAATTCATTAATCTCTATATATAAAAATAAAAAATATTAAAGATTTTATAATGATAAAATAATTAATCATTACTACTCTAATATATAATTTCTAATTAATTTCTCTCTTTTGATATAATTACAGTAAATTACAATAAAGTAGAGTACTATTTTGGGCAATTATAACTAAAAATGTAAAAGAATTAGATTAAATTGAAGATCTAATTTCTTGAAATATGATTATTATGTTTATTAATTTGACTCGAATACTCTCAAAAATAGTTATTAATATATATAGAGGATATTTTAATAATAAAAAGGAATTTTTAAAACAATTAATTTTAAAAACTATTCAAAAATGCTAAAAAAATATAAAACTTTCTCCTTTTGCACAAATCTCTATTAAAAACTAGGAGTCTAACCTAATGATTCTATTATTACCATTAAGACTGCCTACATTAAATTGGCGAAACTATATCATCCTGATGTTAATCTTGCTTAGAAAGAATAAGAGTTTAAGGAAATTACAAATGCATACAATATTTTAAAGGACCCAATTAAAAGGAAACTATATGATTAATCAATAGATGTCTCTTAACATTCTAGTAATTAATCTAATTAAGAATCTAATCAAGAAAAACAATACTACAGCAATCCTGGTTGGTAATACAATGGAGAGTAATAAAGATAATGGAATGAAAATAATACACAGAAAAATTCATATTAATAGAGAACTTATTAATACACTTAGTCTAAGAGTAATTCTAATCAAATATATGGATATTTGGCAATAGGAGGAATATCTATAGTATTTTGGTCAATCCTCTCAGATGATGATTATTCTGAAAAACCTAAAATGAATAAAAATGCTGCTCCTGCGATTAAAATTAGTGACAACCCAACTTCTTATAGTGAACTCAAATAAATTTATGATTCAATTGAATAAAATGATAATAAAAAGATGCAAAGGTATTATACTCATAAATCTGAGGAAGACTAGACAGAACTGAGAAGATAGAATGTAATTTATTAAGGATAGAATTTGAATGATTCTCCATTTATCATAGAATAAAGAAGAAAGATGATGAATGAAGAGATGAAATAAAAGTAATTTAAAATTCAAGTAGAACAATATGAAAAGGTTATTAAGGGAGATTCCAAAATTCTCAAAAGAAAAGATTCAAATCCTAAAAAAGCAGAATTAAAAACTAAATAAGGAGATTTGACTTTATAAGGATTTGCAAAACAAAATAAATTGGATATTAATAAATCAATTCCAATACAAGATAATCAAACTATTAATATAAGCATAGAACATTTAGAATAAGGATATATGTGATCATATTTTATTATTGTTATTTCTTAAAAATTTCATACTTTAATATATGTTGTAACTGCATTATCTAATTTTTTGAAAAACTCTTATTAATCATACTACAAATGTTCTTCATTGATTTGATATCCAAAATAAGCACCTTATAAATCATCAATATAATAATTACTTTATTTTGATAATATTCAACAATTTCAGCGTTGAATTAATCATTTAAACTGAACTTGATTCTAAAGTTCATTCACTTGGTCTTTAACACTAACAATTTGCCAAAACTATACATTATTTTAATATCCAGTATGTGTAAGCGTAATGAATGGTAAACTAGTGTCAAAAACCTTATCGCTTGATTAACAAGAAAAAAATGATCCTGTTATTTTCTTTGCAAATGGTTCCTATAACTTTTTTCTAATAGCTAAATTAACACCATCAAATTATCTATTAAGTCTAAAATAATTTTTATTCTTTTTCAATATATTTCTGCTTAAACTGTTGTATTTGGAAATCCAAATAATAAAGCAGCATTAGTTTATATAGATTTTAATTATACTTATTCTGCTAATCTAGCTAAGCCATCCTTTGAAATAAATTAAAATTTTACTTTCAACAAGATTTCTGAAAATTGATTTTATTGCAAAAATACAATTTTAGGATCTTAAGGCATTTTAGCTGTATATTTGAGTTGATCATAAATCATTGATTAAGTGAAGAATTAATGAAGTTATTAAGCTCTTTGAATTGGCAATCTTAAATTACCAAAGAATTTATTGATTCATTATTAATCCTGATAATAATTATTATCTTAATCCTAAATTTTAATATTATTAAATTAATATATAAAAAGATAGTTGAGATAATTCATTTTGATATTCCTAAACCTTCTATTTCAGGTAGGGCACTCCATAGAATTAATTCAATACCTATAAATAATTTATTAAATAAATATTACATGATTAATCAATGGTGAATTTTTTGAAAAACCAATCTTACATTTGAAGTCTTTTTAATATAATATTCTAGGCTTTCTCATTTATTACACCTTCTATTTTTAGTTAGTACTCATTTTAATTTAATTAAGAACATTTAATTATTATATTATGAGTTGTTAATTATTCAATCACATCTATTAGAATCAAACATAACATTGATTTATTACCCATCACATTTGATGATATTGAATTATATATTTAAATAGATCTATAGTGGTATATCATTTTGATTTTTTTTAATACACTTTATAATTTAAAAGTATAAATAATTTACTGAGAACTTTATTCACAGAGTTCCATTAAATAATAATACAATATTTATTTATACATTGAATTTAAGATTATACGAGAGCATTTCTTCTTGATCATTATATTCAGTCTTTTATAAACAATATTTAATAATTTTTTATATTTGAATTAATATGAACTTTCTAATTATATGAATTTTTTATCCTCTGTTATATGATACTTGGAAAATTTTAATATTTATATCAAAATTAGAGGTTAAACTCCTTGAAAAATTGAGTATTATAGAGTGAATTCTTATTTTTCATGAACAATTTGAATTTATTATTTTAACAATTAATTATTATCTTCAAACATACAAGCATGGATGATCCTGAATAAAAATTATTCTAAGCTATTTCTTCCTTCATTTAATTTTGTGTTTCTTAAAAATAGTTTTAAATCCAGTTCATTTTCACATTTTAATTAAAACTTATTGGATTTCTTATACTTAAAACTTAAGCTACTTTCATTGAAACTAATTAACAAATATGGGTCATCTATTAGAGTTGTAATCACTTAGTCCCATTGGTTGTCCAAACAAGATAATTAAAATTGTGATCTAAAAGCGAGATTATTTTTATATATTATGTATAATAGATAGCCTATCAAAATGATTGCTATCATCATAGATGGATAAGGAAATATTTAGTCCTAAATGAAAATAGTTAGCAATCTAATCGTTGTAATGATAGTAATAGAAAAAAAGGCATCTATAAATTCCCCTTGTAATAAAATGACAAGGTGAATACACATCATGCTTGCTCCTCTTAAATAGTAATAATGTGGAGAACATTAGTTGTCAATTTCTAATGAAGTAACAATTATCAAATGATTAATGAAAACTAATGCAATTCGTATATATTTCTTTTTTATTAGAACAAAAGTCCCTAAAGATATGATTGTAATTATAAAAAGAACATATATGAACCATAGATTGGAATCACCAGATATTAGGGTCTAGCATAAACGAGTGATCCCAGCTATACTAAGACCAAGAGTCAAGTGTTTAAAAAGTGGTAATCTATTTGATGTTAATTAGTAATCCTAATATTTTTCTTCAAGTTGTTTGTCCTTAAATTAAAGAGTAAACTTGTTCAGCATATATTTTGTAATACAATATAAAAAATATTTAATTAAGATTAAATTCATTTACATTAAATATTAAATATTAATAATCAATTCAGAAGTCTAATCAGTAATTAAACTATATTGCAGATCGATGCTGTTTATTTAATAAATTAATGGCCCAGCTATAAATTCTAATAACAAGTGAAATATTTGTAATATTTGATTATCTTGCCTTCAGAAACAACATAAGTTGACTTTCTTTATAAAAGATTTTAATTTTCTTATTTCTATATTAATATTTACTTATAATATCTAAATTATTTAGAAATCATTTTTACTCCATTTTAGTACAATATAACAATCATTTTAGTATTATTCATTGATTAAGATAAAGAGTAATCCTGCAAAATTAATAACAAATTATTTTGAAAGGCTTAATATAATAATTTCAGCAGAAAAGGATCTATAAAAATAAAATTAATATCTTTTTTTTTAGTAATTTATAATTCTTTTCTATTCTTAATATAAAAATTATTATAAATTATTTTTCTGATTAAATAATTGATTTTATTTTTCATTATTAAAGTCTTAATAAAATTTAACATTTTCATTCAATTATATTTAAAACACAAAAATTATTCAAATTATTTCAAGATTATTCTATTGATTCAATTTAAAAGTTAAAAGAGTACAAAATGTTTTTATTAACTAGATCATCTACGATAATTTATGTTTACATATTTATTATTTTTATTTTATCTATAATTTTAATTAATTTTATTATGAATTGGAAGTAAGAACAAATTAAAGATATTAGTTATAAAAACTACATTGTGAATATGAGATCAATTTATTTCTATATTATTTTCATTTATAAGTGCATCTAATTTCAATTAGAAATTAATTATAACTTAAGTTTTAAGGTTGAAATATTATTATTATAAAGTTTACATTAAATATGAATAAAAACTATGCAAAATGCTTCTTAAGTCGATATTTAAGCACAAAACTAGGTAGATTTAAAATGAGAACACAAATTTTAATTATAAATGGCATAATTTTAGCCATATTAATACCTATCCTCTTAATAGCTTAGACTATAAATATGCAGTATGTACAACAAATTCTTAATGACTCCTTAAAAAGAAATACAATTTATTAAATGTCTAAGCATTTAACTAGTGCTTCATTGGTATTGAATTATCAACTAAATTCAATCTTTAAAAGAAGTATAACCTTATGATAAATATTTAGCATAGATTACTTTAACAAACCTTAACTAACTTTATTGGTTGTAATTAAATAATGATATAATCACAACTTAGTAGCTTTCTCGAACATGTGATTATTATCAAACAACCATACCTGAAGAAAATAATTATTCCATTTTATGTTTTTTAAGAATTGGATTAAAATAAAATGAATAGACTCCTTATTTAAATAGCGATATAACCAAATCATAATAAAGCATCACTAATCTAGTGAGCTCTACAATTTTTAGTTTAATAAGATTAAATGATGAGTTTTAACCAAATTAAATTTATTTTGTCTCATCCATTAATTCAGTGTAATATGCTTTTTTATATCCTTAAGTCATTATGTATCCTAATTATAATCCAAAAGAAAGAGAATGGTATTAGTCACATTTCAAAAACTTAGAAAAAGATAAAAATAATAATACTTAATTAACTGACATTTATAGATATTTTAAGACTGAGCCAATATTTTCAATGACAATGACTCAATCTATGTTGAATTTGAATAAGGAAGTAGAAGGAATATTTTGTTCAGATCTTATTTTCAAAAATAACTAATTACCATAATTGAATATTAATGTTATGATTGTAAATAAAAATGGAACTTTAATATTAACAAATTATAAAAATATTGCTGTTTCAAATTCATCAACGTTGACAAGATTTGATGATGAATAAATTACGGGATTTACAAATTAAGATTGGAATTCTATTCTTAACTATTATTATAAAAAATAATTAAATTCTACATGTAATTATGAAGACTTAGATATTTTATGTAGATTTAATAGTATTTATAATAAAGATGTTGTAATTAGCATTATGAAATTATAGAATATCAATTATTTCCTTATACTTTTTTATGATATTTAGATTGAATAAGAAATTTAATATAATATCAAACTTCTTTTACAATTATTAAATCAAAATTTCAACTATATGATTTTTATTACTATTTTAGTTTCATTTGGACTAATTTTATTGTAAGTGATTTTAATCTATTTAATCTTTTTACCCATGTACTAGATAATTAGATAATCATTTTTCTTTCTAAAAAAATAAGAAAAGTCTGCATTTTCTGGTCAATAGAATTTATTAAAAGAACTCAATAAATTTTAAGAAATCATGAAAAAATAAAAACATCTCAAAGAAAATGTTAAAGATAACAGTATAAATAAACCATTATATTATATAGATAATGCGCTTATGCAATTTAAAGTATAGTTTGATACATTGTTCGATAGAGTTCTGGCATAAGGAAGGGACATTCATCCTTAATGTCAAATACTTCAACAATTTAAATACCCTACATAAAGTGTTCATCAGACTTTAGAGATTAAACAAATATTGAAGGAAGACAAAATATAGGATAACTATTATGAATAGTAAATAAGCAATTCAAGAAAGTACTATTAAAGGAGAACGTTTAGTTTTAGAGTTGAATCAAGTTGATTAAAATTATGATGATTTATTTTATAATTTTAAGAGATATTTTAATTTAAATATAAATTAAATATAATTACGTAATTAAAAAGTCATAATCCAATTTCTAAAGATTATTAAATGACTTTCAAACTTGGTCTTTAATCTGGAAATTAATTTACCATACTAATTAAAATTTTCTTAAGTTCATTAGTAATTTTGAATTAGGATTTTGCATCTTATAATTGATTTGTACAATTCCAAAAGCCATCTTACAAAATGTTATCCTCAATTTTATAAAGTGTTTCTAAAATTATAACACCTAATTAATAAGTATCATATTATGGAGTATATTCGCCTGTATAGTACTCAGGAGGAACATAATAGGATGTCCCTCCTCCATATGTTTAAAAAATGTCTTATTTATAAAATTGAATTTAAATTGAGCAATCAAAATCTATTATTACATAATTAGCATCTTGATAATCCTACCATTCATTTAAATCATTTTATGAATCAATCATAATATTTTATGGTTTAAGATCTCTATGGATGATTTAATATTTATTGTTAATCAATATTATTTGTTAGGTTATATTAATTAATGCTCTTTTTACTATGGATTAAATTAATTAAATTTCATTTAAATTATTAGAGATATCAGATTTAACTTTCTCTTAAAATTAATCAAAGGTTTGCTTGTAATATTTGTAAAATGAAAATGTTAATGATTCAAATCGAAAGTATCCATAATATTTAAAGTTTATATCATCTTGTAAACTCTCTAATATTTCAATTTCCCTTAAATATTTATCTTATTATTCTGTATTATTTTTGGATATTTTTATAACAACTTCTTATTCTTAACAAGTTATATAAGAAGGTTTGGTAATTAAAAATACAGAAGGGTTTGATATTTATGACTCTTTTTTATAAAGAATACTTTTAATATTGTTGGGTTATAAAACATTGATTCTTATTTCATCTCGTACAAACCTATAGCAATTTGAAAATTATTCTAAATCAAATTTAATGAAAGTGCTTAAATTAGATTTGCTTTCTCTAATTAGATTACATGCTATCTCTTCTAATTTTGTTTCTTTATTATAGATATTTTTATTAAAAGAAAGTTAGTTTACTAAAATTAAAAAAATAAATTACATAAGTGTTTAAATTTTAATGTCAAATCTTGATGATGATTTTATTCTTATAAAAAAAAAATATAAGATTAATTTTCTATAGGGTCAGTCTTTAAAGTTTTCAAATTTATTTCCTCAATATGAATCCTCCTTTTTTCTGCTTCAATTAATTCTAAAATTGATTTAAAAATTACATTAACATAAGCAAATCACATATCGAATCAAATTTTATGCCTTCATTGGTAAAAGGGATTTAAATTATACATATTAAAGATTGTTTTCAATAATTTATGATTAAGGAATAATTCCACATAGAGAATAATTGTTTTAAATCTTTGAGGATTCACAAGCCATAGTAGATTGTGAAACCAACATATTTTAGGACTCCATCATGCCTTTTTGATAATTCTATTATTAATAATAATTAAAAATATAAAAAATATAACCAATATATTTACTCAAAAAAATTGGTAAACTATATTTGATAATCAAAAAGGAAATGGCATTTTAAACTTGAACTATTATTTAATGATATTCTTATATATCATAATATTGTTATTTATTATTCTTTTTTTAAATTTTTAATAGAATAAGATTAAATAAAAAAAAAATTATTAAAAAAAGGCTTCTGCTTTTTTTTGAAAATATTTTCAAATTAATGAAGTTTTATATTTAATATTGAGCAATATCTAAAATTTATTTTCAATATATTTTGATTCCAATATCTTAAATTAAGATGACTTTCCCATGTTTTTGTAAATTTTAATTTAATTATGTCGAACAGATTCATCTTATATAATAAGTTTATCACAAATAAGAGGCCTAAATGAATAATTTTAAAATATCATAAATTTTAGAGATGAATTCTCATACACAGATTATCATAAAATAAATTATATAATATGTTATTAGCAATAAAAAAAGGTTTATAAAAGTTAGATATATTTGGTCAAACAATAACCCTCAATATGAATAGAAATGACCTTTATACAACATCTTTTGGAGGATTTTCTTCTATTGTAATAATTTGCCTCTTAAGTCTAATATTTTATTCTAATATCATATCATTCTTTTAAAAACAAAATATCTATCATGGAAGTGAAGTAGTTTTTTCGAATGATCCTGGATTAATTGAGATAGATGAAAAAAATTCAATGATTGCAATTTCAATTGATTAAGTTAATTTTACTACAAATCCATACTTTCACATTTCATTAGAACAAAGGTAAATCAAGTTTAAATAAACATATTTAGAATCTATATTAGAAATTTAGATGGTACAATTGTAAAATAATCTATAGAAATCCCTTTAATACCATGTACATTAGATCGTTTTAATAATATATTTTTAGAGGAAGGAATAGATTTCACAGATTAATTTAATTTCTAAGGAATTGGAAATATGTTATGCCCAATGTAATTGCATTGAATTATAAGGTTTAAGCTAAAATTTTACATATCATCTTGAAGGAACATACTCGAGCTAAAACTTTAAATTTTTAAAAATAACTGTAAAAAGTTGTAAGACTTCTGATATAATTAATAATAATCAGACATGGAATCCTACCTGTGCATCCAACTAAGATAGATAAAATTACTTACAAGAAAACAGTTAATTTAAATTGCAAATAATTTAAATTAATACTGTTATAAATCCATAAAATCCTGAAAATTACAAAACTATATACATTGATAGTGACATGTATTTTCCTTTTGTTCCCCTTAAATTGGCTAGATTAGCTAATATATTTTATAGACAAGTCATTATAAATAATGATAATAGTTTATTACCATTTGAGTAAATAAAAGTCAAATTATAAATAGGAATATTGATAAAGAAGAGATTATTATGAGAAAAGCAGAAGACTATCGTGATTTAACAGAATTAGGAAGGGATACAGATGATAATTATGCAATAGTATATTTAAGAAGGAGTCCTTTTACAGAGATTTTGGAGAGAAGATTTTAAAAGATAGGTGAACTACTTTCTTATTTGGGTGGATTTATGTAAATTATGAAAGTTCTATTTGGCTTTTTGATCGCCTTTTATAATAGAACTTCTATGCTTATAGAGTTGGCAAACAAATTATATGATTTTAAAGATGAAAAGGATGTCAAAAAAATAAGGACAATTAACACTGTCTAATATTCAGAACATATCTCATCCCCTATTGATGTATTTTAAATAAATGGAAATTAAGTAAATTAAACTCATGATATCTCAAATATTGAATGGAAGGACTATTTAAATAAATTAATTTAAAAATCTAAACCTATACAATTTAATTTTAAGTTGTTCATTAATTAATTATCATTTGGGTTTTTTTTTAAAGATAAAAATTCTTAATTCTTAGAAAAAGCTATGTAAATTGATTGATTCTATTTATTTAGGGAAAAGATAAACAATGAATTGGATCTACATACAATATTTTATTAATTACATGAGATCAGTAAACTTAAATAAGTATTGCTAAGAAAATCATAAGTAATTCTATTTAACTTTTCACCTAAACCTATCATTACTTTAGGCAGAGATTAGACTGTTCCTTCCAGACTCACAATTAAAGATAGTAGTAAATTGTCTAATATATTGAAATCTGAAGAAGAATAAATAAATGAAGAATTGTTTTCTAGATTACAATAAGTAATTGACTTCCCATATGTAGGCATAAAAAGAAATTTTAGATGAAATAAACCAAAACCCTAGTAATTTATGTTAAATGAATATTAATCTAAAGTTAACTCAACTAATTGGATAGGATTTTATTAAATTAATCTAACCCTTCCAATAAAGAAGAAATTGTGTCAAATTATTAGATTCAAATCTAAATCAAGAAACAGAATTATGAAAAACCATATAAAAGACTTAATTTAATTTGAATTTAGTCTTGATAAATAATTTTATAATTTTAAGATATCAATATGGTATTGTTTGATATAAACTATTATTTTGACTTGAAGTTATTAAAATAAAATTTTATTAATTTATTCACTAGTAGCTTTCTTTATATTGTTCATTTTAAGATCATAAACATTTATTTAGAGAAATAAAACTCTATATATCATTTAATATTAAACAACAATCTAACAAAAAGGTAAGAAATTTCAATCCTATTTTTAGAAAATTTCAATTTAAGATTTTCTTATATTATATTATAATAAATAAATAAAGATGCTTTATTCCATTTAGAAAGGACTATCGAGAATAGATATTTTTGGTCAAACCATAACTCTTAATATGAATAAGAATGCTTATTACACAACTTCATTTGGTGGTTGTTCTTCAATTATGATTATTTGTTTGTTGAGTTTAATCTTCTATACCAACATTGCAGACTTTTTTACAAAAGCGAATGTCTATTATACTTCCTAGATAGCATTTTCTAATGATCCAAATTACATGAAAATGGGTGATGATAATGCTATGTTTGCTTTATCAATAGATCAGAACAATTTCACGAATTTTCCATTTTTTAATATTACCATGGAATAAAGGTAAGAATTTATTGATCTAGAATATATGAAAGGTCTTTAAATGGAACCATTAAAAAATCAACTATAGAGATACCTCTAGAACCTTGTACTTTGAATAGATTTAATAATGTCGTTGAATAATAAGGAATTGATACTAATTTTAATGACTCTTTTAAATACTTAGGTATGAATTAATGGTTGTGTCCAAGGTATACTAATTTATTATTTAGGGTAAATTATTCAATGGAATTGTAAGGAACATATTCAAGTGAAACCTTTAAATTTATTAAAATTGTTGTATCAGATTGTTAGAATAACACTAATTAATCAAATTGGAATCCAGTCTGTGCAAATGAAACTTAAAAGTAATAATATTTAAATGCAAATGGACAATTCAAACTATAAGTTTTTCAAATAAACACTATGGTAAATCCATAAAAGGCTTAAAATCATAAAACTATGTATTTAGATAGTGATATGTACTTTTCATTTGTACCTAATCAGTTATCAAGATTAGCTAATGTTTATTATCGATCATATGTTGTAAATAATGATTTAAGTCTCTTACCTTATGAGTAATTAATTGATTTAAAGATTTAGAGATATTCATAAGGAAGAGTTAATAGTGAGAAAAGCTGAAGACTTTAGAGATTTAACTGAATTAGGAAGAGACACTGATAGTATATATGCAACCATTTATTTGAGAAGAAGTCCTTTTACTGAGATTATAGATAGAAAATATGAAAAACTTGGTGATCTCTTATCATATTTAGGAGGTTTTATGCAAATCTTTAAAGTAATATTTGGATTCTTTATTGCCTTCTATAATAGAACATCTATGTTAATAGAATTAGCAAACAGATTATATGATTTTAAAGAAGTCACAAATAGATCTTATATAAGAAAAGGTGCTTTCTCTCATAATCTAGGAGAAATAGTAACTCCACCAGATGAAATGAATATTAGTTTAAGAAATCAACCCAATCATGATTTACAAAGAATTGAGTGGAAATAATTCATTAATAAATTAGTGGAAAGATCTTAACCAATAAAATTAAACTTGAAGATTCTTATAAATGATTTGAGTTGTGGATATTTCTTTAACAATACTAACTCATTCTTTTTTACAAAAGCTATGTATTTTATATATCTATTTTAAAGGATGAAGATTAATAATGAATTGGATCTGCATAATATTCTTCATTAATTATAAGAAGTTACTAAATTGAAAACTGTTTTACTATAGAAACCACAATAAATTCTATTTAATTTTAGTCCAAAACCAATCATCACTTTAAGTGAAGAGAATAATGTACCTTCAAGAATAGAACTTGATTATTATAATCGATAGTCTTATATAAGAAATAAGGAAGATACTCCAAATGAAGAGTTATTTACAAAACTTTAAGATGTAAAATTAAATGTATATTTATAAAAGGCATATAAGACAGTACTAGAAGAGATAGAGAATAATCAAACTAGTTTAATGTGTTAGAGGACAATCAATTTTAAGTTGACTAAATAAATTGATGATGAATTAGGAAAAGTCCTTAGATGCAGACCTATGAGTTGTGGAAATTAAGAAGAAATATCTTGATTTATTAGAAAATACTGTATATATATATATATAAAAGAGTTGATAAAAACAACAATCATTTTTGGAATTCTCTCTACTATTAGTTTTTTCTTATCATTCTTAGTTCCTCATCTTATATTTATTTTAGAATTTCTCTTCTCCTTTCATAATCCATCTATTCTTTTGTTTATTATTATATTTTTCTGAATTCCTCTTTAGTTGTTACATATTATTAACCAGTGTTCTAATCAACTACAACAATTTATCTGTTTTCCATTAACAAACCAAACAACTCAAAAAATACATAACCAGCCATCCCAATCATAAAAATAAGTAAATATCTCATAGCAGCAGTTCTACTTGAATAAAGTTCCTAAAATAAATTTAATTGTGGATATTTACAAATTATTCTTCTTATGTATATTTTTTGTATTACTTAAAAGGATCATTGTTACTTTAAGTTGTTTTAGAATGATATTAATATTCATAATGAGATTATTATCTTTTGTATTCCTCATACATTCTTCTAAATTATTCATGATTAACATTCTATTAATAACTATATGCTTCTTTATTAATGATAAATACTTGAGTTTTAATGATATTATCGATCATATTGTTTTTTCTAAAATTATTATGGATTAACTTATGATTCATCATAATCTTTCTTGGTTGATGGATTTTTTAAAACTTCATATGCTTCATTTATGGTTTTAAATTTATCAATTTAATCAGGATTTTTATCTGGATGATATAGTTTGGCTAAGGTATAATAAGCAGTTTTAATTTCTTCTTAATTAGATTAATTTGTTAAATTCAAAATTTGATAATAGTTCTTGTTTGGGTTGAATTTCAATTGTGAAAAGAAAAACTTTATTTTATTTTTCATTATTAATTAAAATTATTCAAATACTATTTTTATCTAATTCTTTAATTGCTAATAATAAAGACTTATTAAACTTATAATTACATCATCAATGCCCATTAATTTATCTTTAAAATTTTGACAAAATTAAAAAAAGAAAAAAAATACAAAATAAATTTATCATTTGCTAAAGAAACAACAACGTGAAGGTTTAGGACCATTAAAATAACATGGGTTAGATCTAAATAATAAAGTATTTTGATTCTTAATTCCATCGATGATCAAAAATTCATAATCTGGTACTCGACCTGTTTTTGTACATGGCAAAGATGTTAAACAATCACCATAATTTTATAACTATTTCTATTTCTCATTCATACTCTTTTATAATCTTTTAACATATCACAGGGTAAAATGGGTTTCAACATATTTAATACTACAAAAACTGGTACAAAACTTAGATCAACTAAAGAAAGTTCACTTCCATTTATGTATTTCTTATCTTTAAGCCATTCCTCCATTTACTTAAATCGTTTTATTAACCATTCTTTAAGTTTAACAAATTTCTATTGCCATATTAAATAAGAACTTACTTCCTATTCGGTACAAAAGATGAATTAGTATAGACTTTTAATGATTTCATTTGAATACTCAAACTTAGCTCTGTCTAAAGCCTTTTGCATAGGATCTTCAGACATTAGTTTAGGTGGTGTAATTTCATCAATGTATTCCATTATAGCTGCTGACTCAAATAAAACAACTTTAAATATGAAAAATTAAAAATACCTTCTTCACCAATAATTAAAATAGGTACTTTTTCGAGAGGACTAATTTTAAGAAACCAATCAGGTTTATTATGCATTTCAATAAACTTGATTTCAAATTTAACATTTTTATGACACATTATTGTAAGTACTTTCATGCAATAAGGACATATTTTAAATGCCACAAGTGTATGTTTGAATCTCTTATCCATCACAATTTTAATGAATTTATTTTTTTATTCTAAGAATTTAATTTATAATTTTTTAGATAATTCTTAATTCTTTAAGATGTTCAATAAGAAAGAAAGAATTATTTTTTATTTAATTTTGTATACAATTGATTATTATTACAGGAAATCATAAAATTAAGAATAACTTTAAATTTTATTTTAATAAAGTAAAATAAAGAGATAATGTTTCAAAAATTGCGATGAGACTATAATTTAAGTAAAATGAATTATAAATAATAAATAAATATGGTTTTGATAATTATTTTTTTAAAAGTCAAACAATTTTTAATTCAACTAATTTAACAATTAATATTTATTTTGTTTATCATAGTATATCATATTCTAAGTACATGAAAGTAAAAATTGAAATTAGATAATTCTGTTTCAGTTGATAAATCTTAACAATTAGAGTTGGCTATATTTGATAAATTGTCAAAAAATGGTAATAATAAGTTCAATATCAAACATTGAAAGACAACGAAAAAACTGAAATTTATGTTATTAAATATAAGAATAGGATACTATTGTTTTAACTTATAAAAGGAAGTTGAGTATTATAATATTGTATTGATTTTAAAAAAACAAGTTTTGAATGGAGTTTTACTAAAGCTTGAGGACTACAGTGAATATTTATTGAATATATATTATTTATTATTTTGTATGAATCAATACGAAAGAGTGTTCAAAGAATCTTGGATAATGATAATGATTACACTTTTAATAATGTTTTAAAGTATATTTGGAGAAGCATCCTTAATTATAACAATTATTATCCTGGCTACTTAGATATTGTGTATAATGTTGGGTTTCATTTCATAAACTTAGAAATATACAATACATTTTGAAATGCTTTAGTAATGGACATTACTTTTTGCTTTATATATATGCTCAAAATTTAATGCTATGTCAATATTGGCATTATGCAGTTTAAAAGAGTTCTTTTTTTGTAAAATAAATGCTCAGTTACCTTTCCTAAATAAACTATAAATTATTCACTAAATTGGATCTGATCTCATTCTATTTACTATAATCTTATTTGAAGACTTTAATTAAGTGTATTTATCAGTCATAGCTATTATGATTCATTGGTTAATTTTATTTCATATTTTTAAATCTAAGACGATTAGAAAGAATATCAGCAATTCTACATAATAAGAAATGCAAGATAAGATTATGATTGACAGTGCAGGAAATACATAAAATCATTCTCGTTTAAAACTTCAAGAAAAGGCTACTCATTAGGAGAGTCCAACACATGAGAGAGATAATAAATTAGAAATATTGAGTATTTTTCCTTAAGGAATTGGATTAATCAAAATTACAGATAAGAAGATAGAATTAGAGTATCATAATGAAAATTTGTTAAAATTATCAATGACTGAAAAATCAGATTAAATTCTGTCCTCTTTGTTTTGTTTAGAATAATAATCAATTCAAGAAGATCAAGAGAAATAATAAAATGATTATAAGAATTCAATGAGTTCATTTTCTACTTTTTAATAAACTCCAATTCCTTGTAATTTAATTAATTAATCTTCTCGAAATGAAAAGAGATCTTAAACTAATAAATTATAGAGTTCTCAAAAATTAGAATTATTTCGATAAAATTCAGCTTTAAGTAATATAGATTATAAAGGTGTAATCTTGAGGAAATGTGATACCTTAGAAGAATCGGTAATGTATATTTATAATTTAGATTTTGGAATAGGAATTGAGATTAATTTCTTCTTAAATGAGAAAATTAGATTTTTAAAACTATATGAAAAATTAAAATCAACTTATTCAAGAACATGTAGTAATTTTGGGTTATTAAAAAGATGGAAAAAAGAATAGAACTATTGAAGTTAAATTGTATAATGCATTAATTATTGATGTCCCTTACATCTTGATGCTCGTTAGAGATATAACTCATAGAGATTATATATAATAATTGCATGACTATAGTAAATAGAAATCTAAGACTTTATCTTTTGTTAGTCATGAATATAGAACACCTTTGAATTGCATAATTGATATGCTTGAATAAGGAGTTGATGAAGAACAAAAACATTCATCACAAACAATGATTATGGAAAAAGAAGTACGTAGATCTACAAAAACAAATATTCCTATTAAAATGGCTAAATAAATTAAAATTGCTTTAGATCATGCAAAATATTTATAAAATTTAAGTGATGATCTATTAGATTTAGCATAAATTAAAGTTGGGAAATTTAAAATCAACAAAGCAAAATTCAATTTTAATTAATTATTAGAAACTTGTGTAGATTTATTTTAAGTGATGGCAGAAAAGAAGTAGATTAAACTATATATTAATTATGAAAACAAAGCTCCTAGATACATTTGCTCTGATCCTAGTAGGTTAAAATAAATTATGATAAACTTATTGGGAAATGCTTTTAAATTTACTGAAGAAGGTTCAGTAACAATTAAAGTGACTCAAGTGAATTTAAGATTGGAAGTATAAGTAGTTGATACTGGAATTGGGATGACTGAAGAAGATTAATTAAGAATATTCTAAGCTTTTGGAAAAGGGAATAGTGAAGAACATAAAAAAATGAATAAATCAGGTGTGGGATTAGGATTATTAATAAGTAATTAAATTTTATAGAATTTGAATCAAGACTTACAGAATGGATTAAAATTTAAATCTTAATATAAAAAAGGTATTATAATTAATATCTTTTAAATTAGGGTCTACATTTTATTTTTTAATTCAATATCAAGATATAAATGAGATAAAATCATTAAATAGCATGGAAGAACGAAATTAAGATAGTGAAGAGTCGATCATAATGCAATAATAATATGAGGAATCCATACATAAAGTTTATGTGAATAATTAGGCTTCAATCTTTAAAAGGTCAACTAAAGCTATAATGACAACTTAAATTATGATAGTTGATGATGTTTGTATGAATATTGACATGTTATAAAGGAAATTAGCATAATTGTAATTATATTATCATTATAAAAAAGAGGTTAAGATCATATTGATTCAGCAACGAATGGTTATTTAGCAATTGAAAAATGTTAAAAGAAATGGCAAGCTAATTAGGATTACTACAAGTTAATATTTATGGATTTAGAGATGCCAACAATAAATGGAATTTAAACAACTAAAAAGATCTTAGAATTATCTCAAAAATTTGGAATAGACGTTAAGATTATTGGATGTTCTGCATATGAATTATCAGAACAAAAATAAGAATGTCTAAATGCAGGAATGAAGGATTATATAACTAAGCCTATTCAATTATAAGATCTCAAAAGAATTGTGTAGTAGTATTTATGATTTTTTTTTTAAGACTTTTTTATTATATGTTTGTGATAAGCATTTAAATACTTTTTATTACAATCAATTAAAATAACAATTCAGCAAAAAAGATGATTTTTTTATTTAATTTAAATTTCTACTTAATGGATCCTCATTAACAATGTAAATATATCTAAGAAATCTCTTACTAAGAGAATGATCAGGTCTTATATTATCAATATTTTAGTTAAGATAAAGAGTATCAGAACTTGAAGCCAAAAATGCTGAATTATAAGATGAAATTGAAACTATGAATGATTTACTAGAGTAAGAGAAGATTAAATGTTAATCAAAAGAGAAAGCTCTATAAACTTTGTAGATAAATAATTAGGAACTAAATTATAGAATTGGTGAATTGTAAAATAAAGTTGCAGAAAAAGACACTAAAATTTAGGAATTTCAAAATGTATTAAATTAAAGTGATGATTTAATTACTAAAGTGAATAAAGAATAAAGAAAAATTGTAAATAAATCTAAAACGTAAAGAAGATAAAGCAATCCAAAAAAATAATGAGTTATTGATTTTACTGCATTCTAATTATTTCAAAAAATATTAAAAAATGAATAAGCCTTTATATAGAGAGTACTCTAATTTAAAAGGAGATGATGGAGATCCTAACAATACCAGGTTGGTCTAAATCAATGAAGATAACAGTCATACTCATATTGAAAATTCTATAAAACAAACTGTTGATGAATACAATAAATACTAGGAACCAAATATTTTCTCACCTTCTAATTGTAATAGTGAGAAAAAAGAGTTGAAAACAAGTACTTAGAAAGAACTCAAAGCTCCAAGACTTATTATATAAAATATCACAGATTCTGACAAACTCATTGAAATAACAACTACTGATCATGTAGATAAGGAATATCCTATGAAGTCTTTAAAGGGCATGTTGTGTTTGGAGACTGTGTAATATCAAAAAAGAAGAATCAAATTTAGAAATCCAACTTATGATTTTAAGATGAGATAGAAGAAGACATTAAATTGGAAATCAGAAGCAATGAATAAATGGAAAATCAATCTAATTATAATTTTGTTTGTGGTAAGATTAGAAAAGACTGTAAACCATAAACGTTAGGTAAAATATTAGGCTCAAACAATAAGCCAAGAAAATGGTAATAACAAATTTAATTAATAAGAGAATAGAGTTAAAAAGATTTGTATTTCAGTATTAAAATTGATGTTTGGATTATTTTTAGCAATGTTAATCAGTTTTATGTTGTTGCCTTTTATTTTAATTTCAGATTTATTCTTAAGGATTTATACTTACAATAGTTTATATATAAAATATGTATGGTCATATTAGAATAAGTGTTACAGGATAATTCTATTAATGCAATTGTATATTTATGCTTTAGCAATTGTAATAGCCATATTAACCAATCTCTATCAGAGTTTGATAACAACTGTTGAATTGATATACAATATTGTAGGTACAATCTAAAATAATATATCCAATCTCAGTAGATTATTATTTTCTACCATTAATACAACATTCTCTAAA